>CALSFV010000352.1:0-300042 GCA_943737045.1 Parapristionchus giblindavisi
TGATCTTTAGAGATAGAGGGAATAGTCAGAGACACACTAGTCGTTGTAGGAAGGAGGGTAGAAGAAGAGGAAGGAGGGGGCGTGGTCTAGGGATGGAAAGGGGGAAGAAAGAGAAAGAGAGATAGACATACACTGAGGGAGTGAGACTCCTCCCCCATTGAGTGAGAGTAACTGAAGGAATACTGTAACTAGAGAAGAGATTTCCATCTCTCCATCAACCATTTCATTCTGTTTAGTTAGCAGGACTTGGAGAGATAGAGGAAGGAAGAGGGAGAGATAAGGAGAGGGAGAGAAAGAGAAAGAGGGAGGAAGAGGGAGAGATAAGGAGAGGGAGAGGGAGAGGGAGAGAGAGAGAGACGAATTCAGGCACTTCTTCAGTCTTCCATTCCAGTAGATGTAGAGGTTGAATCTCCCCTTCTCCCTCTTCCCTCCCTTCCTATCCCTCTCCCTCTCCCTCTCTCCCTCTCCTTCTCCATCGGAACATCAAGTCAATAGTAAAATAGTCAATTGTGTCTTCCCATCATTCTCTTCTTCATATTCTCAATATACTTGATTATTCTGTGTATGGTTGAATGAACTACCTAGATAGATTCACTACCTCTCCATCTTTATCTATCTATCCTCCCTCCCCATCCATGTCCATCTCTCTCTCTCTCTCTCTCTCCCTCTCTCCTTTCCATCTCTCTACCTGTTGAATCCAGGCATACCTATTTTGCCAATTATAGAATATTTCAAAAATATGCAAACGTTCATCCTCATTTTCAATGACTTCTTTCCTACCTCTCTCTCTCTTTCTCCATCACTCCTCTCCCCTTCCTCCTCCCCTCTCCCTCCTCCCTCTCTCAATTGATATTATCAAGGATAGAATGAGTACAACCACTTAGTGACTTCTAACGTCAGGTCAGTTCCTCTACCTCTCCAAATTAACTCCCCCTGATTGTTACGGTATGTGAGGAGAGGGAGGAGGAGAGAGAGGGAGGAATAAGAACCAGTCCATTCATTCATTCATTTCTTCAACATCACTACACATAACAAGACATATTGGAAGCTACGATTGACTTGGTTTGTGAGAAAGAAAAGGGAGAGGGAGAGGGAGAGGGAGAGGCATAAATTGAATAGATACAATAACCCTAACAGTATCCTATTGTTTATCTCGATTGAGTCTAATATGGATGAAAGAAAGACATAGAGAGGCAGAGGGAGACGTGAGAGAGAGATTGAGGGAGAGAGAGGGAGACTAGATAGATGAGTAATATTGAATCTCATGTCTCCCCTCTGAATCTCTCTGCCCCTCTCGGCTGTCTATTAGACCTTCTTAGGTTCCAGGACCTTGACGGCATCAATCTGGAGAGAGGTGCTAGAGGGAGAGAGGGAGAGAAGGAGAGAGAGAGGGAGAGGGAGAGGGAGGGGGATCTCGTATTTCTGTGTCCTTCCTTCTTCTTCTCTTCAATGGACTAATACGATGATTGTTGCATCTCAGTTGAAGTCGATAAGAAATGAATGAAAGAAGAAGAAACACAGTCAACTTATTCTATTGACTTGTTCAAAAAGAAAAGAAACGAAACGAACAAAAATACGAGAGAGTGTGTAAAACGAGGAGAATTTTCTCTGATTTTCTTTTCTTTTCGTAACGTTTAAACAGGTCATATATCTTTTTAATCGTCACAAATCATTCCTTCCCAATACAGAGTCTCTTCATACCACATACTATTTATACATTCTCTAACCACGAATTAATATTTAAGCTACTCCTTTTTCCATTAAAAATATGGATGGTTTCTGGTATTTCTAAATTAGAATTCTATTTTGTTGCTTCCATAGATGTAGGGATCGAGCAAATAGGAAGTAAAGAGTACTGTAACTTGATCTAAACTTCCATTATACTTGTAGACTGAATAAAGTTAAGAGAAAGAGAATTCAAATAATTGTGCACTTTTTCTATTCAAATCAACTTCATGGTAAATATCCAGCAAACGTTCTCTTCACTTCACAATCACTCTCTCTCTCTGTCCAGGAAAGATCATTGACTACTGTAGAAACCATTCTGTAGTTGATTTCATGATTCGGGGTAACTTCAAAACCTCCGTCACTTGTGTTCAGTCAAGTCTTTTGATTTCTTAATATTACTAAAATTACAAACTGACTATGATGAAATGATTACGGTGACATTTCCGATTTGATGTAGAAGACGTAGGCATACGTAGTAAATATAAATGATAAAGAAAAAATAAAGAAGTAAAGACCGGATGATTTCCATGTTTTGTGTATTTCATATCTATACTTTCAAAGGGAGAATAATGTGTGACTTCCATTTATGGGCAGAATTATCAAAGTTCTGCCATATCCCTCTCCCTCTCTCTCTCTCTCTATCCTCCTCTCTACCTCTCCCTCTCCCTTTCTCTCTCCCTCTCCCTCTCCCTCTCCCTCTCCCTCTCCCTCTCCCTCTCCCTCTCCCTCTCCCTCTCCCTCTCCCTCTCCCTCTCCCTCTCCCTCTCCCTCTCCCTCTCCCTCTCCCTCTCCCTCTCCACCATCTGAGAAGACCCTCTATCCCTTCTAATCATTCTGTAGATCCTCTTTAGTTAATCGAAATAAGCATAAGAAGAGGATGAATAAACGTTAAGAGATCTTGTAAAAAGAGAGATACGATGATAAAGAGACAATAATACAACATATCGATTGATTTTAGTATCTAAAACTTGATTTAAATAAATGACTCATAATTCTTTGAGCCATTTTTCAATTGATTACGAGAAATTATTTATATATTATAAAGCCTAAGAAAGGATCATTGTAGAAATAGCAACTGAAGTATTTTATTTATCGAAAAAGATAAGTAAAATACGATTGAACTGAAGAAATTATCAGAAGGAGAAATATGAGTGAAAGTTAACTGAATCCCGTACATATTGACTTGATCATGTTGACGCCAACTATAATATAAAAATTCAATTTTAAAATATCTCAAAAAAAATAAATAAGAATAAATGCCGTTCAAATTTCTGACAATCACATCCATTGACCATTTGAATGTTGGAATAGACGGGAATTAGTGATTATTACCACCTTTCATCACAGTTCAAATACCTATCTCGTATCGGCAAACATAATTCTACAGCATAAACCTTTGTGGTTTTACAAAGAATAAATCCAATATCTCTACTTCATAAAGTTAGAATCATAATAATGGAGTAGTTATTAAGGAAGTGACAAACGAGACTAATTTGATTTTCCAGTGAAAAAAATACATAATTAAACGTTCAGCTTTCTTTGTGATCTAAATTTTAGGTAATAAAGAAACCCTTCATGTTCGAGGATTCAGATGAATTCATGAGACAGACGGTTGACCTTTGAACCAGAAGGAGAGGGAGAGGGAGAGAGGTAGAGGGAGAGGGAGAGATAGAGAGAGGGAGAGGGAGGGAGAGGGAGGGAGAGGGAGAGAGGGAGCGAAGCTTATCGTAGCTAGTTAACGTCAATCTATGGTCAGAGGATTGAGAGAATGAATGAAGAATAAGAAGAAGAGACAGGGGAAGAGATATTATATTATGTCCACTTTGAAGATTATCCATAGACAGATCTTTATAAATTAATTTAGATAACACTCGAACCTATTTGAATTTTCACGAAAAATGTCATCAGAAATTTAACTATGTTTGCATGTTCTCATGGCTTGAGAATGTGTAACTCTCCACTATGTGATTGTCTCTATAGGTCCAGTAAATGAAATGAGGAAGAAGTGGAGAAAAGAGAAGATAATCGAATAAAGAATAGAAAGACAAAATATGCACAATGGAATACGTAATGAGAAATACGAGAGATTTGTTATAAAAACTTTTTTGCGAACCTCAACTTTTTGAGAATTTCAAAACGCTTTTTTAGGTAGACAAAGTAAAAAGAATATAACAATTAGTTTTTTTTAATCGAAGAGAAGGTTAACATACGTAGAAGTAATGTATCTGCAGCAGGGAATGAGAGAAGAACTTGAAGAGAAGAAGAAAGAGATGAATGAAGGAACGCCAATTCATTAACCACCTACAGAGAATTATTGATTCATACAATATTCAATATTTTAAAAAATAAAATGTTGTATTCCGTTTCAAAAATGCATCACGCGGCATAAAGCGGGGGGCGATCGATTTGTCAACGATCGTTTTAACAACGGATCATAAATCGGTTGGGGGTGGTGTATAGCAACCAAAGTTGCATCGTTGTTACTAGTGGGAGTATACGGTATTGTGCTACCGTAACCGTCAGGAATCGCGAACTGACTTTTTTCAGTCGACCCATGACCCGGGGTTCATGGTTGAAAATGGCCGAAGTCGAAAAATTCATGATACTCCGAGACCAAATACAAGTTGCCAGTATATCAATAGCGAGCCAACTTTTATCTTAACCCGTACTACCGTAATGAAACAGGGATTTGCCGTGAATTTCGCTATAATATTGTAGGGTACGGTAGCTAGATTACGGTAGTTCGGGTTACGGTATCCATACAGAGAAAAGTTGGCTCACTATTGATATAATGGCAACTAGTATTTGATCGCGGGTCATGGGTCGACTGAAAAAAATCAGTTCGCAATTCCCGACGGTTACGGTAGCACAATACCGTATACTCCCACTAATAACAACGATGCAACTTTGGTTGCTATACGCCACCCCCCCCCCCCCAACCGATTTATGATCCGTTGTGAAAACGATCGTTGGCAAATCGATCCCCCCCCCCCCCATAACACCGCATGCGCGAGGAATTTTTCTCATTTTTCTATGTTAAAAAATTATGTTTTGAATAACAAACGAAATTATGAATATCAATTTATATGGTTTCGGAAGAAAATCACAATTTCAGTCTTCATGGCGAACAATCATTTTCATGTTTTTTTACTTCGAATTTTGATATGGTAATGACCTAAATCGATGCTGAAAGTTTAGACAATAATTTCGTAGTTTAGCCAATAATTTGGAACTTACAAATAGTCAAATTACCTAATATGCCTGAATTATTGACCAAACATGAAGTATCGATTTAAATACTGGTCACCCCAAGTAACGGAAGATATGAATACCTTGATAATAGTGATCTGATCAAATAGTGCATCATTGGATACACAATAAGCTGTGCCTACGAGATGAGATGATGACGTCATCTACAACTGATGATGATGATGAGGGAAGGATTCAGATGAGTTGAGGAAGAGGGAGAGGGAGAGAGGGAGAGAGGGAGAGAGGGAGAGGGAGAGGGAGAGGGAGAGAGGGAAGGAATAATAGAATTAGAGATTATACTCATTATGCTCAGTGGCGGTGCACTCAGTCAGATTGAAAATGGGAAGAAGAAAAGAAATGAATAAAGAAGAGAAGAGAAGAGAATTGTTGCATCGATTCTCTTTCTATCTCTCGAGATGATAATATCAGTAACCGATGAAGTTAGAGAATGATTAGAGACCACAGGATATGACAGAGACAGACAATGAGATTTGTTTCTTGGCATCGTGCCAAGATAAGGTTAGACATTGTAATGATACAACTAAAGGTTGGATCATGGAGATGAGAATGATAGAATGATAGAAGGTACTACTTCATCTCCACAGATATATCACAAGAGGTATGTGTCCTTACAATTAAACAGACAGTATTCGAATACAAACGTTATGAATATTCTTCAATGAAAATATGAATCGTGTGTGCAACTTAAAATCAGCGGTTTCTTCACCCTCTATGATCTCTCGCCTCTACAGAACGGAGACATAGTGTGTGATATATACTATTATATTTATCCGTTCTGTAGAGATATATTCATATAAAATAAATAAATAAATAAAATATATAAAGAGATCGTTGACTTGAACTGTCTGAAGAGTGGTACACATGGAATTGTGAGGCACACGAAATGACTGAAAATAGAAAGAAGGAGACAGACAAGGATTGATTCATGTCTTGGATTGTTCGGATTGTAGTGCACTCTGTTTTACATCATCATCCATCATACAGGAATAGTACTTGTTCTTCGTTTTCGTGATCCCATACGGAATGGTTAGGTATACGGTATGATTCAATCGATATCAAGTGGCCATTTAGATCATTTATTTCAGCAGAGTATGAATAGATTCGGTAAGACTTAATGATGACTTTCCGTTAGAAAAGTTATTTTGGTCACAAAAGAAAATGAAACAAAATTTATAGAAAGAAGAAGATACTCGTATCTTTCGACTTGTAAAGATATTCTCCAGTATTATTCGTTCTTGTACACGTCACTCTGTCTTTTACTGACACAATGTACCGCTCATTCAGTTTTTAACCGCCAAAATCATTTATGAATTTTCTTGATATCGCAGGCAAAAAGTTCTTTTTAAAATTTAGAAACCCGCGACAAAGCGCTTATTATTAGTATTCACGTTTGATGAGGGATCTTACCGATTTTTCGCATATCACATGAAACTTGCATAAGCGAAATGTATGAGATTTCATGATCATTCGATAGTCTCGAGGATCAAGTTTCTTATGCAATACAATACAATCATTTGAGAACATTTCAATTATTCCTTTTTATGTCTTCACACTAGATAACAGTAATGGATAAATAATGGACGAATCTCGAGAATTGTGACAAGAGATGTATCATATCCTACGTACAGTAACTGACAGAGACTGTCTGAAAGACAAACCAATACAACTGTATTAAAGGAACACCTCGATCTAATTTTACTCTCCACTCTAGCAACGCTCTCTCATAGATAAGGAAAGCGCAAGAGCATTGTCAGAACGGAGGATTTCAAATTCGATCGGAGTTTGCCTGCAAATGATTAACATCTCATGAGTCTTCTCACTGTTGCACTATCGTTTTAATTCAGATTTGTCTATAATATGACTAACACTTTCTCATTTTCTCCATATATCTTTCGAGTGAGATATGTTGTCATGAACTTTCGATTGTTTGGAGTAATGAATAGAAGAGCGATACTATGAGAAGGTGAGTGAAGAGGAAGAATGAAGTATGAGAATAAACAAATCTCTACAAATATTGATTAACTCTTTTATATTGATTGATTCTTCATAAAACTCGTTATTTAACAAATGACTTATTTTTTCCTCACAAGGGTTTGCTCCCAACTTGTCCTGGTCATATGAGATGACAATAACACGACTAAGATCAGCTTTCGATGCTGATTACGAATCCGATTTCAAACGTTACCCAATCTAGCTGAGCTTCGACAAATTCGATATTGAAATTCCGCTAGTTGATTCGGAAATTTGTGTGGCTTCCTACACAAACCATCATAAAGAGTTCATGAACTCATCTATCAATTATCCAAACAAATGCTGGTGTGGTTTAGTAGATAACGTAGATAAGATGTGAATTTTCGAATCAACGAATAGAAATCCAATATCGCTCAGCTCGATTGGGCAACGTATGAAAGCGGATTCGTAATCAGCATCGAAAACTGATTCTATTCATGCTATTGTCATTTCATATGACCAGGACAAGTTGGGAGCATTCCCTTGTCAGTTACTACCAAGGTTGAATATCCCTTCAGATTCTCTCATCATAGTGACATCATAAAGGGTTGATAAAATTAATATTGATTATAATTAAAAGTAATTTAAATAAAGATTGTATACCAAATGGAACTAATTGTGTGACAGTACCAAAGAATATAATAAAGCCTGGAATAAGTATAAGAGAGATAGGAAGACCAAGCTGAAAATTATTAATAACCACTGTGTCTATGTGGTGGAATAGAAAATTGTAAAGAGAAGAGGCCTATTTCAGAAAAAAAACTATGTGAAATGAAAAGATTGTTGAAAAAGATCGAGCTGTTCTTTCTCTTTTTATAGTACATAATGCCTGTACGAATAAAATGAATAAAGCTTCTCTTTGTACTTCCCTCGATTTCTCACTATTAACAGTCTGCAATGATTTTTTTTACTATTATTTTTTTTAAATAAATACATCGAATAAAGAATGTTAAATTGTAAGAGATATGTAATATTTCAAAACTTACATTACTTTTAAGAGTGAAATAAAGATGAGCATAAATTATAATTGCAATAATAACCGCATAACAGAATAGCTAAAAAGTTTTTTTTTCTATAATAGTTAATAAAATGTATAATGTCACTTACAAATAAAACGTAACAAATAAGTAAATGGACAAGAAATTCATTTTCTGGGTATATAATGTACTTTCCCCTTTCTCTGATCCAAGACAAATCAAATTTGAGCTGAAGATAGAGAAATTTCCTCCAAAGGGGAGACTGTACATTTTTAACGATGCCGTTATCTTTACGAGAGAGTTTTAAAGATATATTATATTTTTGAATCAGAATTTCAAGCTCTTTTATATGAGATCAACTTATTTTTCGTTTTCGGGCCCTTTTAAAGGGAGATGAACCTTTGTCGAATACCATACCAAAAGCCAAAAAAATTCGAAATTTTCTGGCGCGACTTATAAACTATAAAATGTTCAACGATTTTTTTGGATTTAAACGTTTTGCAAATGCTTGTTTGCGTAGAGTATTCGAAAAACAAACGAATTAAATAAAAAAAGGCTTTAGAAAAAAACGAAAAAATCTGTCCAAGATGGATTGCGTGTGTGAAAATACTTTTGAAATTAAATTAATCATTTAAAATGGGCTCTGGCTCTGAAATCTATAGACTCATATAAATTCCACGAGGGAGTAAAATGCTTCAACCCCTTTTATTGACTAAGATTACTTTTAATTTAATACAAAACACTAGTAAAAACATACATTATCGATTAATTGGTCACTAAATGAATCATCAAACGGATATAATGCAATAGCTATTCCACCGAATGAATACATTACAAATAAGGTACAATGAAAAAATATCAAATATCCCTGAAACTAAGAAAAAATTAGTGAGATTGTATTAAATGTTCTTCACTTTTTTCATCTTAAATATACTTGAAGATTTGATGATTGTTTGATGTCGATAGATAGTACAACTCATTACAGAGGCTCCAATTAATGAAAGAATTGTCACTTCGATAGCCTTTAAATAATAAGTACAATGGTACATGTTTTTAATAATATATACTTTATGCGGTGCAAAAGTAAAGTATAATAGTTGATAGATCATGATATGTCAGCCCTTTCAAAATGCACCACGCGCCTCGTGACGCCCCATAGCATGAGGTTTTTTTTTCCAATGAATAATAAGTAAAAATTATGTTTATAGTAGCGATGTTTACATAGGAGGCTACAATAGTAGTATTTCAATACATTTGAGAATTCTATCAGAGGAAAAGTTTCAGACTATTGGAAGTTTATTCCTTTATTAGTAAACACATTTAACATACTATAAATTCCTTTAGTATACGCACCGTATACGGGAAATAAAGGAAATCCGAGAAGCATAATATCAAAATTGAAATCATTAATAGTAGATAAACACTTAAATGTATTTTATTATTTTGACGAGGTATCTAGTGCTTTTTTTAACAACAGCCGCCGTTCTCCCCAAAGTGGCACCTGTCCGATTTTTTATTCGCGCGTTCACTTTTTTCAGGAACAGGCATTGAGGGGGCACACCTCGAACTAATCTGCTCGGGCAATGCTCTTCAGATTTCTTTGCCTGCGAGGGGTTTTTTCCCCTACGCGGAGAGTAAATTAGCTTAGGGTGTGCTTTAACACGTGCTCCGTTGCTCTCCGGAGCTGGGCTCATTTGGGGCGCATCATTTGTTTCAGAGTTTGAATATTTTTCGATTATTCAATTCTTAGCATGATTTTCCGTGATGTTATAAAAGGTACAATGAATTAAGAAAATTTTTAAAATTTTTATTAATGAGAGAAAAAAAAACAATTAAAAGTCAAAAGACACGGACAAACAACAACAATGATATCTCATTCAACTCGTTTGGCATCTAATTTGGATAATTTCAACAGTAACCGTGTCAAAAACATGGCATTGAAATTTCCTGCTGATTTGATCAAAAATTGTCTGATTATACTTTAAAAAGTCAAAACGTTCAAATGAGATTCAGAAACATCTGATTAAATCCAAAAGTTTTCTGATAAGATTAAAAAGTTTTCTGTTTGGTTTTGCATCCAATCAAATAGAAAAGATAAATTTTTAAAAGACTTTTTATCATTGAAACTCATGACGACTTTTAGAATCGAAAAAAGCATTCACACTCTGCTGAAACAAATGATTCTCCTAAATGAGCTCTTTGCGAGGAACGACGGAACAAATCGATCGAGTTGTACTGTATTGATTCATACCTGTATAGCGATTAAGTAGTTTCTTAATATTCTCTGATTCGATGATCTTTTATTAAAAAAACAAGCAAATAAACGACAAAATATTCAATATCGTCGAGAAACAGTATAAAATGTGTTGAAACCATAAGAGAGTATCTTCTAGCTCACAAGATATGTAAAACCCATTTATATTACATAAATGAGAATTGAGCCAAATTTTTATTAACACTAATCATTTAGGCAGCTGAAAAAAAGATTCATGTCAAGAGACTCGTCACGGTGTAGAAATCTCAAAGCCAGATGAGGTAGATAACACCATGCCAGCTGATAAAGTTGTTTAAAATGTAAACTAAAGAGGAATAACTTATAGACAAATATGGCTATTTTGTCGATCCTTCAAGAATTATAGCGATTAATATAATAATTTGTCTTTTTTTAGTAGTTCTGTGTGCATTTCTAGTTTCTCGGTTTCTGGAATTTCTTTTCTCGACTTTTTTTTGAAAAAATTTCTTGTCTTTCTCGATTTTTTTCTAGAAATTGGAGAAAAAACTATAATTTTTGCAAAAAAAAAATTATAGATTTAAATTTCCCTGAACAGTAAAATATTTGTTTACAATTAATCCATTCCCTTATAAGTCAAATTTACCTCACTACGATATTGTCTTATTGATTATAAATTGCATAATAAAATCTTTTTTTCTTGCGAGGGAATGACCGCCACTCAAATCTGATAAGGTATATTTTACCGCCGATTTCACACATTTATCTCATTTTAACGATACTCTATCGTTAAAAAAGAATGTGAAAAAATATGGCTCAAGCGAGAGTTTCAAATGAGCTCGTCGTTTCACTTTAAAGTTGACTCGGAATGAATGAGGGTCCATCTCAAACAATGACAAGAGTACTTGGAGGATTGTTGTTTGTGAAAGGATTCGACTATCAAAATGAATGTAATGTAATCAAATGAATACATAAAGAAACATAAAACAATTTATAACAAATAAAACAACAGCATCAAACAAGAAAACAAAAAAACAAGCAGCACGGTAGTTAATATCGAAAAAAACATGAATTTCAACAACAAAAGTAAAGCAAGATGATTCAATCGATAATCTAATCAATTCATTCCTGACTTGCTTTCGTCTTCAGATTAATATCGAAACGAATATCAGCCATATCACACGACTAAATGGAAAATAATCGATAAGATATTTTTTTAGAAAAATATTTAAAAATCAATAATGTAATGAATGACTAAACCTTGAAGGAATGCATCAATGCAATGGAAGGAGAGAAGATTCGATAGTTACAATTAGTACATCTATACTTCAATGTATATTCACGGTGATGGACACTGAAAACACAAAGGACAGTTTAAAATCAATAAATCAGTAGATCATATAATCAAATATAATACGAAGGATTAATCAAGTATTCATTAAAGATAGATGAGGGATAAATCTTACGAGAAATGTCTATTCATTGATTCAAGACCTTCCATAACGAACGAGCAATTATCGATTGGACATTGAGAGATATTATCGATTAGCTCAAGACGACGAGACTCCGCCTCATCCTGATCGATATTAAAAATCAATAAATCAATAAATCAATCGAAAAAATAATAATCGAATACCTTATTCTCAATATCATATTTCTCCAAAATAACATTGATTTTATGGTGAGAATTGGCCTGAAAGGAGAAGAGAAATAAGACTTTTGAGACTATGAAAGATACTAGAATATGATGATCCGCTCCAATTCCTCTTGATTGATTACGATTACAATCAATACAATCAAATGATACAGTACCCACTGCACAATGAACACTGAAAACAACACAACTACATATAAACTTTCCAGGAAAAAAATATTTTTGAATGCGCTCCCTTAAAACAAGAATATAAAAGTACTTACAATCCCATATGTAGATAGAATCGACTATAGGAGGTGAAATGATCGTTACAACCATCCACAGGACAATCGATACTGCGGACACTCTACAGACAATGTATCAATCAATATCTTGTCTACTACGGTATCTCACTTACTTTATCGATCGATCGACGTTTAGGTTCCGGAACTGGAAGATCAGTCTGCAACGAAACAAAAAAATAAATTAAATATATATATATATATATATATATATATATATATATATATATATATAAAAGAATACCACTGGTTTGACATCCAATGAGTGTTTCCTCTTTATCTTCACTTTATGTTCACTCTCATCATCATTATAATCATCCTTTCCAGATAACGACTCCATCATATTCTAAATGATAAAATTAGCATAATTAATCGATATACTCCTTTCTAATCTTACCTTATCCTTAACCGGGGATGCATTAATCTCATCGATATCATCCTTAAACAATCAATAATTTATTGAAATTTATTGATCGAACCTCAATTTCTTCTTTAACTTTCGTTAACATATTATCATCATCATTTTCTTCTTCAAATGTCTCTAATATAGCTCCGATCTTCTTTAGTTTATTCTCAAATCAATCAATATTTAGTCAAATCGATATTCAAGGGTGCAGATTTCTTCATCGCACTCTACTGTCATAGAGCAATCGGACCATTTATTACTTTCGAATCCCCCCCCCCCTTTCTAACCTGTAGTACATTAACTCTCGTTGTCAGTTCATTATTTTCTTCCTGAGACTCCCTCAATGCTACTTGGGCTCGACGACAATCCCTCTATAAAAAGTATTTAATTAAGTATTAAATTATACAATCATATTCATTTTACCTGCCATACGGAAATCGATTTCTCAAGACGATCGATTTTTCTCGTAGCCTCCTCACCGACTGAGTCCTATCATCAATAACAATAATATATCAATAACACCGTCAAAACGAGAGAGAAAAGTGAAACATTCGATATAAATTGATACAAAAGTTGACAAAACTTCACAAAATCCCGAATTTTGAATTTTTTTCGTTCTTGATGATGTATTATCTAATATTTTTTAAAGTGTGGATGTGCTTTTCTAATGAATTAGGATAAAAACGAAAAAAAGTTAATAGCGAGCGCTGTGGAGCAAAATTGGTATACTGCAGAACCTTACTGTAAATGTTCTCGCATCGGGATTTATTCACCAAATTATTGATGTATCTATTATCACATAACTCGACCGCAAAACTGATATACTGTAGAAAATCTTATAAAAACATTGGATAAGCGCAAATATGCTCGAATATCCTATTATCCAATAACAAACATGCAACAGTATTTCAATAACATCATTCAAAGTTTTCAAAATCTTGTGAACTATTATCAGACTTTGTCACAATTTATCACTAATTTACTTTTGCTTCTTTTTGACGGTATTCCGCAGGAATCAATTGACTGTAGATATTGATGGTCTGGAATCAGACATCATAAATATCAATCAATAAATAGTAATAAGTAATAAAAACCTGGACAAGATTCACAAGAGTTAATTCTTGAAAATCAGCCGTATCGATTAGTCTATCTGATAGAGAAGAAATGTCAAATTGGTTATCCTGATCATTCTACAATTATCCACTATTAGACAGAATTGAATGCCTAAAATTGAAAAATACTTTACCATTTCGAGCGAATTTTTAATAAGTAAAGATATAGCATTAATCGAATTCCAGAACAGTGTATTATTTGTATCCGATTTATTGATCATAGCAAATTGTGAGAGTTTTGTCGTATACTTCAACACCTACAAAACTAACGAATAAAACAGAACCATGTGGTAATATTAAATGATTAATTAATCAAAACAATTCGAACCTCCTCCACTAGCGAAGGATCCTTATCCATATTAAACCTGATTAATAAATTATATATTTATTTTATAAAATAGACAAATTCTTCAATGAACGATATTTGCACCGAAGTAACAGAGAATTATGCACATTTCACGATTAATAAATAAAACAAACATTTATTAATTTCATAACGTTAAAAAACAACAAAACAACAACGCTTCTCTGAGAAAATATAACAAAAATATGCAACTTATAACAAGTTAAAGTGTTAATAACTGAAGTTCAAAACAATGAAGGATCGGACAAATAATGTTAACAAAAAGTTTTTCTTGTTATTTCCCTTCTATTTTCTTAGAATAACGTGATAATTGAAGAGGGCCATCTTACAACTCTGTAAATCAATCAATATTCACTTCTACAGTATCATTAAAAATATTGATTACCTCGAATGAATGATATAGAGCGACTTGTAGTGAGAATGTCTCATGCGAACATGAAGTACACGCATAACGAAGAAGATGGGTCCTATTATGGGCATTGCTATAACGAATATACATTTATTATTATTGTTCTTATTTTTATATATATTTTATTTTATGTGGAAATAGATTTCATCACCGACAGCTCTATGACTATTCGTATATCATTCGAACACCATATCTTGCACTTAATATCCATTCTAAAATAATTCTAAAAACGTTTACAAGAAATGAGTCCTAATGGAGAGAGCAAGAGGAGCAAGATATGAACATCCATCGAAAGGACAATCGAGTAATCGATCGAGTAGTTCCATACGACGACACTCGGCATCATCCTGATTATTCATTCATTGGACCATAATATACCGTAAGACTACAGTATACCTGTGACACTCCGAGATCATGTTCAGCGATTTTCAGCATGACCGGAGCGTCTTTGCAAGCCTATGAAAATATTTTAAATTTTTAAAATTGTTTTAAATGCAAAAAAGCAGAGACTGACCGGAAGTAAAGTATGTCTATTAGCAATGTCTCCATTCGATAAGGTCTTCTTACACTTGGAACAACTCATAAGGAGACTACCGATGGCACAATGCTCCCTATCATTATTGATTAGTATTGATTATTGATTGACTAGTAAACATCATCTACTCACAATTGAAAGTGCTCGAATAAAAGACGATAATTGCCGATATTGGTCTTTTCACAATCCATGATAGGACATGTCAACGACTTTCCATTTGGAACCTTAATTAACGGTTATCATAAATGAAAAATCGATAATAACTTAGCGTAAGACTCACATCCGCGATCGATTTGCGACGTTTAGCAGCTGTAATCGCCTTCGGCTTCAAGAAATCATATTAAAAATAATAAAGTTTAAATATATAATAGTACCTGAAGGGTATTCACATCTGAGACTACATAATTTTGAACACAAATTCTCTTCATTGCATTTGGCTGAAAGTATACGGTATCGGGGACATGAATCAATCAATAAATTGAATGTACTTACAGTATTTTTGGCTAGCACGTTCTCCTTATTATTATTGTTAGTGGTAGTTGTATCGATTAGCTTATGAACTACAGTATCCTTCGTTGGACAAATAATTGGGCCAGGTGTGTAACGACCATCCTTCATAATATCGATTGATCAACAATGCAATCCACAAGAACACCTACTTTCACAGCCAATCGATCGATTATGGGTTTATTGATTGATGTAGTCGTGTCGCAAAGTTCGACGATTTTATTGATTCGAATCTGGAAAATAAAAATAAATAATTTAATCAATAATATGAAACTCTATACCTGTAGATCAGAATTCGTCGTTGACAAGACATTATTGGTATCTTTTGACTCATCGATTGTTGTTCTCACTCTTTCACATTCTCTCTATTATCGATTTATTGATTGATGGATTGTACAGTAATCCTACCTTCCATACAGATAGATTCCTTTCCAATCGAGAATTCTGTCTTTCAATCTTTCTTAATCGATCTTTTACATCATCATGAACAATTGATTGATTCTGAAAAGTTAAGAATTACGTATAAAATGTTGTCAATACCAGCCTTGTGATCCATGAATTTAGTGAATACGACGAGAGTCTGAAAATCAATGAATTAACATATCAATCAATAAACAATCAATCAATAACCTCAACAAGCTTTGCCAGTGCTACTTCTTCCATCTTGTCTATATCAATCGATCGAATCAAGCTCTCCGCCATCTCTTGAACAGCGTTATCCTCGGAATTATCCTGAAAGACTAATCAATAAATAAGCCAGAATACGGTAGGCTTACAGTATGGTGGAGCAGCTTAGCTACCGTATCCATAGCCATCCAGAATGGTTCGTTCGGAGAGGATTTCTTGTTGATGGATGATATAGTAGCGAGAGATTGAGCATCAGACAACGCCTAAATACGGAATGTAATTATGATCAAACTACAGACAACGATAAATAAAGTCGACCAAACTACAAAATAATTCGTTACCTGGTCATGCAACGCATCTCCCGTACTTGACATTCTATAGAAAATATGTTTTAGAAATATAAAAATTGAAACATAAAAAGATATTGTAAACCGTGACAACGGTGGTGAAGTGGAAAAGAGAAAAAAACATTTAAAAGTAGTTTATTAATAACAACAAAAACAATGACAATATGTACTACAAATGAATGAATGGACAAGATTTAGCAATGAACAAATCAATAACGACAACAAAAAAGCAAATGTATTCGAATAGTTATTCATAAGGCAACTCAATAACAAAATAGCAAAGTAAAGCAAGATGATTTAAATCGATAATATCTATATCAATCTATTGTATTGATCATTCCTGGCTCACTTTCGTCTTGAGATCAATATAGAAACTAATATCGGCCATACCACACAACTAAATGGAATCAATTGATATGGGAGAAAAATCGATAAGTCGAAGATTAAAATAAATAAACCTTGAAAGAATGCACCAATGCCATGCTAGATGAGAAGATTCGATGGTCACAATTAGTACATTGATACTTTATTGAATATTCACGGTGTTGAGAGCTTAAAACATATAGTTTAAATCAACAAATAAACAAAATCAATAAATCAATAGATCAATGCATCACACCCATCATAATCTGGATAATTAATCATTCACTCGAGATAGATGAAGCATAAATAAATCAACTCACGAGAAATGTGAACGCATTTTCGTAGAACCTTCTACAATGAAAGAACAATTATCGATTGGACAACGAGATATTTTATCGATTATCTCAAGACGACGAGACTCCGCCTCCTCCTGATCAAAAATTAAACTCAATAAATCAATAATGAAAATCAATAACTCAATACCTCATTCTCGAAATCATGTTTATCAATTACGGCATCGATCCTGTGGTTGAAATTTTTCTGAAAAGAAATGAGGGAGTAGTACTGTAAATAGAAAGGATATTACAATATGAAGATCGGCTCCAGTTCCCGTTGATTGAATACGATTACAATCAATACAATGAAATGATACAGTACCCAGTGAACAATGCATACTGAAAGGAAGAATCATTGTCATACAGAAGGCTATGAGTGCGGTGTTACATTTGCGAGACGGATTTTTCGTCAATTTTGGAGTGTGGTGAGTAACGAGTGGAAAACCCTGATGAGTCATAAATTTACAGTAAAAGGTTACGGTAGTCAACCATTATTGATCGATGGTTACGGCAACTTCTTACCGTAGTCAAATTGTTTCCCACTTGGAGCCCAACACACTTCAAAATTGAAGTTGACGAACACATATCCGACTCGCAAATGCAACACCGAATTAGAAGTCATGGGACAATTATCTCTAATATTGAT
The DNA here is from genome assembly GCA_943737045.1 of Parapristionchus giblindavisi. NCBI lineage: Eukaryota > Metazoa > Nematoda > Chromadorea > Rhabditida > Diplogasteridae > Parapristionchus > Parapristionchus giblindavisi. Next base: position 17,802 of record CALSFV010000352.1, read on the forward strand.
CATTTGATGAGGCATATTTCTAACTACAGATGGTATTACTTTTCATTTAGTAATCGTTCTATCGGTAAGCTCATATTCCCATAGGAAAGAAAATTGTGAAAAAAAAAAGCTTGAATCGAAGGAAATGACAGTGTTCCCACCCCAACTGCAAAACGTAAGAGTCGGTACTTACAATCCAAAATGGAGATGAAGCTGATCATAGTTGATGAAAAGATCGTTACATCCATCCACAGGACAATCGATACTACAGACACTCTACAGACAATGTATCAATCAATATAGTGTCTACTACGTTATGTCACTTACATTATAGATCGATCGACGTTTAGGTTTCGGAACTGGGAGATCAACCTGGAGTGAAACAAAATAAATAAATACTTATTATCATTTCAAGTGGAAAAGTGGAAATGTATAGGAAATATGAAGATTCAATACGAAACACGAGATATCATTTTTTTAGTATAGATACACGGAATAAATGACATCTGAAGAGACAAACTCAATGGAGAGGTTGGAAATTCACGCGGAGAAAGATCTAAAGGCACAAGCAAGAAGAAAAAACAAAAGTATACCTCCGTTTTGATTTGCAATGAATGTTTTCTCTTGATAGCCACTCTATCACTTCTATCATTATTATCATCGGTGGCCAATGACGGTACATTCGTCTCAATTATCGATTTACATAATCAATCAATATACCTTACAGAGTGACCAGAAATTATGGCCATTGTGATATAATTTTGCAGCTGATTGTTTGAATGTTTGATTACGTTTTTTTTCGGCGTAGCCATAACTTCAGGCCACCCTGTATCCTAATCCTACCGTATCCTCTTCAGGGGATTCTCTAGTCTCAGGGAACTCATCGTTTTCCTAAATCAATCAATAATTACTCTTTTAAATAATCAATCGAACCTCTTTAATTTCTTCTTTAATATCCGTTGATATATTCTCTTCATTATCAACTACATCATCCGATTCCAACATAGCTCCGATCTTATTTAGTTTATTCTTAAAATAATCAATATTACGATATGAAAAATCGATATTCAAGGGAGAAAGGCGTCATTGGTCTCTCCATCGTATAGAATGAGATGAAATAAATAGAATATTAGCTGATCCATTCTAACCTGTAGTACATTAACTCTCGTTGTCAGTTCATTATTCTCTTCCAGTGACTCCCTCAATGCTACCTGGGCTCGACGATAATCTTTCTATACAAAGTATTGATTGATTTATTAGTTCAATTGCATAGTTATTAATCTTTCATAAATCAAAAATATACAAAAAAGTAATTGTACCTGACATAGGGAAATCGATTTCTCGAGTTGATCAATTTTTTTCTGTGCATCTTCATCGTCTGCTTTCTATCAAATGAATTATTGAGGATCAATACATTAACAAAAATACCGTAGACATAAGTTGAGTATAGATCTTGATGGTCTGGAATAAACAAATAATAAATATCAATGGATCAATAAATGATAATAACCTGAACAAGATTGACTAGAGTGATTTCCTGTAAACTCGTAGTATCGATTGGCTCATTTGATAGAGATAAAATATCGAATTCTTTCTCTTCAACATTTGTCTATAATTATGAGTGATCATGGATAGACTTCAGACATAGGTTTCATCCACAACTAAACGTTGAAAGGGACCTTCTACGGAAGAAACAACTATAGAAGTACACCCAAATATTATATATATATATATATATATATATATATATATATATATATATATATATATATATATATATATATATATATATTAGGTTGTAACATAAGTTCCTTTCGATTTTGAGGTGAACATTCAAATAAAATTATCTTTGTTTATCGACGACATTGCGGATGGATATATTTACTGTTGTAGCCGATGGGTCCCTGCTGTAATCCAGCAACACCGTGGGCTCACTACTTTTGGTAAGACTTGGGTTATTGTGCAAACTGTGAGGCCAATCACCTTTCGACATCTTCTTTGTTCTTCAACTTTTCATTTACTAAAGTAAGTGGGAGGTCTAAACTAAAAGCGTAACACGAGAGAGTAAGGCCCGGAGGGTGAGGAGGTACAGGTAGTATATGCCAGAAAAATTTGACTGTCTTTATATAACGGATTTTAGTTGGTCAGTGCGAGCGGAGCCGTGACGAAAAAACATTTGACAGCGCTGTGGACGTGGCCATATGAGCTATGGCTTCAAATCTTGTAGTTTTCTTCAATAGAGGTCCCCGATTATATCAGTGACCTCAACTATACACATGCAATTCATTGGCTCCTTTCAAACTTCTTTGAACATAGAGCATCTCCATTTTCTGATTTTTTCAGGCTTAGTGATCGATTCTAGTTTCTCTCCTTTTCAAATTCACTGGCTAATATGCGCACTATTATTGTGAATGATCCATCTCTTCAACCAAGCTACAAGATTGTCAACTCAGGCGCTTGCTCTTTTAAGAAAACTAAAAGAGGTAGAGGTCTCAATCCGCGATTTTATTCAAATTCACGTCACTATTCGTATTCTCAACTTTTTGAGTTTTTCAAGCTTACTTAATTCTAGCGAAATAGTGGGTGTGGATGATCCAAATGTGGCTGACATTCAAGGAGGGGTATCATATTGATCGCTCTCCTTTAAGACGAAAAGCGCATCTCAAAAGTCAGGACCATACCGCCGTGACCATTCCTCTTTTTCATAATGTAATTTCCGATTTTAAATTTATGTAAGCAATTAGTCAGCGTTTGGGTGGAGGGTACATATGTGTGGTACACCTAACCTAGTTGGTGATTGATTTTTGTTAAATCCATGCGAGAGAGAGCCGGGAACAAATTGGACTTTAAAACTTGATTTTCAATTTATGCAAAAAGGCGAGGCATACTAATCATTAAATGTACGTCTCAATCTATGATACTGTGGGTTATGTAGAGGAGGACACTAGTTATTTATATGCACCACTGCAGGGAGCTCCGTTCAAAACGAAGCGAGAAACAACAGTGTAAACACATCATACTCAAATCGAAAGGAACTTATGTTACAACCTAATAAATAATATATATATATATATATATATATATATATATATATATATATATATATATATATATATATATATATATATATATATATATATATATATTAGGTTGTAACATAAGTTCCTTTCGATTTTGAGGTGAACATTCAAATAAAATTATCTTTGTTTATCGACGACATTGCGGATGGATATATTTACTGTTGTAGCCGATGGGTCCCTGCTGTAATCCAGCAACACCGTGGGCTCACTACTTTTGGTAAGACTTGGGTTATTGTGCAAACTGTGAGGCCAATCACCTTTCGACATCTTCTTTGTTCTTCAACTTTTCATTTACTAAAGTAAGTGGGAGGTCTAAACTAAAAGCGTAACACGAGAGAGTAAGGCCCGGAGGGTGAGGAGGTACAGGTAGTATATGCCAGAAAAATTTGACTGTCTTTATATAACGGATTTTAGTTGGTCAGTGCGAGCGGAGCCGTGACGAAAAAAACATTTGACAGCGCTGTGGACGTGGCCATATGAGCTATGGCTTCAAATCTTGTAGTTTTCTACAATAGAGGTCCCCGATTATATCAGTGACCTCAACTATACACATGCAATTCATTGGCTCCTTTCAAACTTCTTTGAACATAGAGCATCTCCATTTTCTGATTTTTTCAGGCTTAGTGATCGATTCTAGTTTCTCTCCTTTTCAAATTCACTGGCTAATATGCGCACTATTATTGTGAATGATCCATCTCTTCAACCAAGCTACAAGATTGTCAACTCAGGCGCTTGCTCTTTTAAGAAAACTAAAAGAGGTAGAGGTCTCAATCCGCGATTTTATTCAAATTCACGTCACTATTCGTATTCTCAACTTTTTGAGTTTTTCAAGCTTACTTAATTCTAGCGAAATAGTGGGTGTGGATGATCCAAATGTGGCTGACATTCAAGGAGGGGTATCATATTGATCGCTCTCCTTTAAGACGAAAAGCGCATCTCAAAAGTCAGGACCATACCGCCGTGACCATTCCTCTTTTTCATAATGTAATTTCCGATTTTAAATTTATGTAAGCAATTAGTCAGCGTTTGGGTGGAGGGTACATATGTGTGGTACACCTAACCTAGTTGGTGATTGATTTTTGTTAAATCCATGCGAGAGAGAGCCGGGAACAAATTGGACTTTAAAACTTGATTTTCAATTTATGCAAAAAGGCGAGGCATACTAATCATTAAATGTACGTCTCAATCTATGATACTGTGGGTTATGTAGAGGAGGACACTAGTTATTTATATGCACCACTGCAGGGAGCTCCGTTCAAAACGAAGCGAGAAACAACAGTGTAAACACATCATACTCAAATCGAAAGGAACTTATGTTACAACCTAATAAATATATATATATATATATATATATATATATATATATATATATATATATATATATATATATATATATATATATATATATATATATATATATATATATTAGGTTGTAACATAAGTTCCTTTCGATTTTGAGGTGAACATTCAAATAAAATTATCTTTGTTTATCGACGACATTGCGGATGGATATATTTACTGTTGTAGCCGATGGGTCCCTGCTGTAATCCAGCAACACCGTGGGCTCACTACTTTTGGTAAGACTTGGGTTATTGTGCAAACTGTGAGGCCAATCACCTTTCGACATCTTCTTTGTTCTTCAACTTTTCATTTACTAAAGTAAGTGGGAGGTCTAAACTAAAAGCGTAACACGAGAGAGTAAGGCCCGGAGGGTGAGGAGGTACAGGTAGTATATGCCAGAAAAATTTGACTGTCTTTATATAACGGATTTTAGTTGGTCAGTGCGAGCGGAGCCGTGACGAAAAAAACATTTGACAGCGCTGTGGACGTGGCCATATGAGCTATGGCTTCAAATCTTGTAGTTTTCTACAATAGAGGTCCCCGATTATATCAGTGACCTCAACTATACACATGCAATTCATTGGCTCCTTTCAAACTTCTTTGAACATAGAGCATCTCCATTTTCTGATTTTTTCAGGCTTAGTGATCGATTCTAGTTTCTCTCCTTTTCAAATTCACTGGCTAATATGCGCACTATTATTGTGAATGATCCATCTCTTCAACCAAGCTACAAGATTGTCAACTCAGGCGCTTGCTCTTTTAAGAAAACTAAAAGAGGTAGAGGTCTCAATCCGCGATTTTATTCAAATTCACGTCACTATTCGTATTCTCAACTTTTTGAGTTTTTCAAGCTTACTTAATTCTAGCGAAATAGTGGGTGTGGATGATCCAAATGTGGCTGACATTCAAGGAGGGGTATCATATTGATCGCTCTCCTTTAAGACGAAAAGCGCATCTCAAAAGTCAGGACCATACCGCCGTGACCATTCCTCTTTTTCATAATGTAATTTCCGATTTTAAATTTATGTAAGCAATTAGTCAGCGTTTGGGTGGAGGGTACATATGTGTGGTACACCTAACCTAGTTGGTGATTGATTTTTGTTAAATCCATGCGAGAGAGAGCCGGGAACAAATTGGACTTTAAAACTTGATTTTCAATTTATGCAAAAAGGCGAGGCATACTAATCATTAAATGTACGTCTCAATCTATGATACTGTGGGTTATGTAGAGGAGGACACTAGTTATTTATATGCACCACTGCAGGGAGCTCCGTTCAAAACGAAGCGAGAAACAACAGTGTAAACACATCATACTCAAATCGAAAGGAACTTATGTTACAACCTAATAAATATATATATATATATATATATATATATATATATATATATATATATATATATTAGGTTGTAACATAAGTTCCTTTCGATTTTGAGGTGAACATTCAAATAAAATTATCTTTGTTTATCGACGACATTGCGGATGGATATATTTACTGTTGTAGCCGATGGGTCCCTGCTGTAATCCAGCAACACCGTGGGCTCACTACTTTTGGTAAGACTTGGGTTATTGTGCAAACTGTGAGGCCAATCACCTTTCGACATCTTCTTTGTTCTTCAACTTTTCATTTACTAAAGTAAGTGGGAGGTCTAAACTAAAAGCGTAACACGAGAGAGTAAGGCCCGGAGGGTGAGGAGGTACAGGTAGTATATGCCAGAAAAATTTGACTGTCTTTATATAACGGATTTTAGTTGGTCAGTGCGAGCGGAGCCGTGACGAAAAAAACATTTGACAGCGCTGTGGACGTGGCCATATGAGCTATGGCTTCAAATCTTGTAGTTTTCTACAATAGAGGTCCCCGATTATATCAGTGACCTCAACTATACACATGCAATTCATTGGCTCCTTTCAAACTTCTTTGAACATAGAGCATCTCCATTTTCTGATTTTTTCAGGCTTAGTGATCGATTCTAGTTTCTCTCCTTTTCAAATTCACTGGCTAATATGCGCACTATTATTGTGAATGATCCATCTCTTCAACCAAGCTACAAGATTGTCAACTCAGGCGCTTGCTCTTTTAAGAAAACTAAAAGAGGTAGAGGTCTCAATCCGCGATTTTATTCAAATTCACGTCACTATTCGTATTCTCAACTTTTTGAGTTTTTCAAGCTTACTTAATTCTAGCGAAATAGTGGGTGTGGATGATCCAAATGTGGCTGACATTCAAGGAGGGGTATCATATTGATCGCTCTCCTTTAAGACGAAAAGCGCATCTCAAAAGTCAGGACCATACCGCCGTGACCATTCCTCTTTTTCATAATGTAATTTCCGATTTTAAATTTATGTAAGCAATTAGTCAGCGTTTGGGTGGAGGGTACATATGTGTGGTACACCTAACCTAGTTGGTGATTGATTTTTGTTAAATCCATGCGAGAGAGAGCCGGGAACAAATTGGACTTTAAAACTTGATTTTCAATTTATGCAAAAAGGCGAGGCATACTAATCATTAAATGTACGTCTCAATCTATGATACTGTGGGTTATGTAGAGGAGGACACTAGTTATTTATATGCACCACTGCAGGGAGCTCCGTTCAAAACGAAGCGAGAAACAACAGTGTAAACACATCATACTCAAATCGAAAGGAACTTATGTTACAACCTAATAAATATATATATATATATATATATATATATATATATATATATATATATATATATATATATATATATATATATATATATATATATATGTGTGTGTGTGTGTGTGTATCGGAGTTACCGTTTGGAGTGAATTGTGAATAAGCGACGAGACAGCATCAATCGAATTCCAAAACAGTTTATTGGAAGCATCTGATTTATTGATTAGTGCCAATTGCGAGAGTTGTTTCACTTGTTTCAGGGCCTGCAAATTTATTGATTTATATTGTGACTAATAGACATCTCGAAATTCCTCATAAATAACCAAGACATGACATGCTTACCTGTTCGACAAGTGCCGGATCCAGAGGCATTTTGTCTAAAAACTTATCTATTTCAAATATTTTATAAGACAGTTGTCTTGAACGAACGATATCTCAACCGATTTTACAGAGTATAATATAATAAACATCTAATTAATAAAACAAGAATTTATCACATTGTACAGAACGTAACCTTACAACAAGACAATTGCACTTCTAGGAAAACATATAACTTGTTTATTGATTGAACAGAGTAAATTATTGATAACTGTTACTAATGCTAACAACTCAATCAACCATCGTACAATAATAAATACAATCCAAAATGATCGAGTAAGGTAGGTTCAGAGGGATCGTATTCATGAACATTGGCAAGCGGTTTGTCAACGTTCATGGATAAGGCCTCGGAGGACACACGCATGAACGTCGGCAAAGCAAAAACCATTTGCAGGCAAACGTGACGTCACAACCGTAGGAGACGTTTGCAAAAAATCCTCCCCTTACGCTTGTGACGTCACGTTTGTCGGCAAACGGTTTGCCATCGTTCATGGATAGGGCATCAGAAACTCAATAATCAAATAACAACGGACACTCAATAATCGAACGATCTACTTGAGAGGTATCTTTAATCGCACAGAAAAGTTTTTTTACTCACGATCGCAACTCAAATATACGAATGGATTGTGGTGAAAGAAGCGAATAAACTAGCAACTGCATTACTGCGGTTCCTAAAGCCAAAGAGACACGACGGAGACACGATATCAGCTTTTTTCGCTATTGAATTTCACAGTGCGGATAAGAAAGTTTAATGGAACCATTCGAAGCGAGTTGAATTTAAAAGCCAAAACAGCGAAATAAAGAAAAGAATGGAAATATAAAATCAAAGGAAAACGTTCACGTAAATGCGCGACAAAATGTCACGAAACAAACAGTTCGGAATTTAAGTAATATCGGAACATTCAAAAGGTTATTGATTGGCTTTTAAAAATAGTTTAGGTTAATTTTTTATGTTTTTTTTGTAGTACTTAGATTTCATGATAAGCGTTCCGGATGACTAAGTATATTTAGTCTTCATATCTATGTCGACTAATAAAAACAAAAAAAAACAACGAATTTATAACAATCAATGACAACAACAACTAATAATATATGATTTTGGAAAACAACAAATCAATAAAATCGACGAAAACGAGCAAATAAATTCGAATAGTTATTGTTAAGGAAACTCCATGAAAATAACAAAATGATAAAGTAAAGTAAAGCAAGATGATTTAATCGATAGTATCTATATCAATCAATTGTATCGATCATTCCTGGCTCACTTTCGTCTTGAGATCAATATAAAAACGAATATCGGCCATACCACACGACTAAATGGAATCAATTGATATGGGAGAAAAATCGATAAGACGAATATTAAAAAGAATAAACCTTGAAAGAATGCATCAATGCCATGCTAGATGAGAAGATTCGACAAAAACAATTAGTACATTGGTATTTAAGTGAATATTCACGATGATGAGTGCTTAAAACAGTTTAAATCAACAAATAAACAAAATCAATAAATCAATAGATCAATGCATTACGCCCATCATAATCTGGATAATTGATTATTCATTCGAGGTAGATGAAGCATAAATCAACTAACGAGAAATGTTCATTCATTGAACAAGAAGAACCAGGTGTGATGAAAGAGCAATTATCGATTGGACAATGAGATAATTTATCGATTATCTCAAGGCGACGAGACTCCGCTTCCTCCTGATCAATAATTAAAATCAACAAATCACTAACAAAATCAATAACACAAAACACCTCATTCTCAATATCATGTTTATCTATTATGACATCGATTTTATGGCCGGAAGTTTTCTGAAACGAAATGAGAATTATTATTTCTTTTATGTATAATGAAGGGTATTACAATATGGTGATCGGCTCCAACTCCCGTCGATTGAATACGATTACAATCAATACAATGAAATGATACAGTACCCAGTGAACAATGATTACTGAAAGAAAGAGTCATGATCATAGAAGAGTTAGGTGCTTACAATTAGAGACCATTGGGCAACTATCGCAACTATCCATGATATGGATCATTTAATAATAATATTACTTTACGCGGTGCAAAAATTAAAGTTTAATTGCTGATTGATTGTATGATAGATAATGGAGAAAGCATAAATACGATGTTACGACATAGGCACCAAAGACAATAACTAAAATTACTATGAAAAAAGTTAATGAAGCGATGGATTTACGGAAAGATTTAACAGAAGGACGTATTATAATAATATTATTTAGCTGATTCCAAGATCACGATTCGAAATAAAGTGAGAAAAGCGAGGAGTGGGAATGTTTAAGATATGTGATGGGACACATTTCTAAAATCAGGTGTTTTATCATTTATTTATTGTTCCATAGGCTCATATCCTCATTGAAATGAAAATTGTGAAAAAGCTGAATTCGAAGGAAATGACAGTGTAAACCCAGCCCCCAACTGTATGGTCTCCTGCCAGGGGCAAAGATACTTACAATCCAATGTGGAAGAAGAGTCTATCATTGTTGATGAAACGATCGTTACAACCATCCACAGGACAATCGATACTACGGACACTCTACAGACAATGTATCAATCAATATCTTGTCTACTACGGTATGTCACTTACATTATCGATCGATCGACACTTTTTCGGAACTGGAAGATCAATCTGGAAATAAATAAATACGTATTTTCATTTCATTTATTTATCCATGACCAAAAACAAACACATTGAAGTAATAGAAGAATAATTCGGGTTCCATCGTTTTTTTTTGCAAGAGAAAAACTTTTCGTTTTCACACATATCATGTCAGTTTGTTTTTCTTTTATTGTTAAATTATACGTATGGTGAATAAGCTATAATATATTAAAAATATACCTCTGGTTTTTCTTGCGATGAGTATCTTCTCTTGATATCCACTCTATCAGTTCTATCATTATTATCATCGGTAGCCAATGACGGTACAATCGTCTCAATTATCGATTAACATAATCAATCAATATACAGTACAGAATGACCAGAGAATATAGCTACACTATTTTCGCGCTTTGCACTAGTGGGCCTATGGGGTTAGCCTGAGAATCCCGCTTTGCTTATTAATTGAGTATGTTAGATATAATTTTGGAGTTCATTGGTTGAATTTTTGGCAACCTATAAATTCTCTTTTAAATAATCAATCGAACCTCTTTAATTTCTTCTTTAACTTTCGTTAACGCATTCTCTTCATTATCAACTACATCATTCGATTCCGACATAGTTCCGATCTTATTTAGTTTAATCTCAAATCAATCAATATTTAGTCAAATCTATATTCAGGGATACAGATGTCTACTACTATCATCGAACAATGAGATAGAATGGGACGATTTATTACTAGTGAGACCCTCCCCTTCTAACCTGTAGTTCATTAATTCTCCTTGTCAATTCATTATTTTCTTCTTGTGACTCCCTCAATGCTAATTGGGCACGACGACAATCTCTCTATAAAAAGTATTTCATTAAGTATTAAATTAGACAGTCATATTCATTTTACCTGCCATACGGAAATCGATTTCTCAAGACGATCGATTTTCCTCGTAGCGCCTTCAGCAACTGCGATCTATCAATATTGCTTGGTTACACTTGCCTTACCCGCCAACGCCGTAACGGCGTAACGTGTTACATTTCAATACGTTTGCGTCGGCGTAAATTTTGGATTGTGTTGGGTCTCGAGTGGAAAACGTAGAATGTCGATTGGTTCACGCTAAGAAATTACCGTAACCATCAATCAATAGTAGTTGGCTACCGTAACCTTTTACAGTAATTTAATGACCCATCACGGTTTTCCACTCGAGACCAACCACATTCCAAAATTTACGCCAACGCATACGTAGCGAAATGTAACACGTTACGCCGTTACGGCGTAGGACGCATGACAAATTCAAACGAAAAAAAGTGGAACATTTGTAACAAATTGTTACAAAAATTGACAAAACTACACAAAGCGCCGATTCTTAGCATCCTTCGCGTTCCTTATGAAGTATTATCTAGGTTTTTTTAAGTGATGTGTTTACCTAATGCAATTACGCAGTATAATGTGAAAAAAGTTAATCGCGAGCGCTTTGGAGCAAAATTGGTATGCTGTAGGACTTTACTATCATAGAATAATACGATGAGACCATTTATTACTTATGAGACCCCCTAACCTGTAGTTCATTAATTCTGATTGTCAATTCATTATTCTCTTCCTGTGACCAGACATGGTCTATGATTATCCCATGGGATAGACCCACCCGCAAAAATTTGCCTTTCATGGTTACCCACCCGCAAAATTGGACCATAAATTGACGATTTTCTTGAAATTTTCACGATTTTGGGGTACCCACATGCGTTTTTATCATAAAATCAGGTTACCCACACGCGCTTTTGACCCAAAATTTAGGTACCCACACGCATCTGAAGGGTCTGGGATAGTGATAGACCATAACTGCCTGTGACTCCCTCAATGCTAATTGGGCTCGACGACAATCTCTCTATAAAAAGTATTTAATTAAGTATTAAATGAGACAGTAATATTCATTTTACCTGCCATACGGAAATCGATTTCTCAAGACGATCGATTTTTCTCGTAGCCTCTTTACCCACTGCATTCTACAAATAACAAAATCAAACGAAAAAAAGTTAAACATTTGTGACAAATTGTTACAAAAGTTGACAAAACTTCACAAAGCGTCGATTTTCATTTTTCGCGATCATGATGATGTATTTTCTATTGTAAGGCTTTTAAAGTGATGTGTTTACCTAATGCAATTAGGTAGGATAAAAGTGAGAAAAAAGTTAATCGAGAGCGCTGTGGAGCAAAATTGGTATACTGTAGCATACTGTAGAACTTTACAGTAAATGTGCCCCCATCGGGATTTATTCGTCTTTCTTGATGTATCTATCATTACATGTACTATAGATACACCGTATACATTATTTTTCAAAACACGTTCGCAGAATTTTTTCACAGCACTATTGGACAAGCTCGAATATCCTATTAATAAAAATTTACAACTATATTTAAATAACATGATTCCAAGTTTTCAAAATCTTTTAAACGTTTGTCAAAATTAAAAAAATTCACTTTTGTTTCCTTTTGACGGTATTCCCCATGAATCAATTGACTGTAGATATTGATGGTCTGGAATCACACATCACAAATATCAATCAATAAATAAGTAATAAAAACCTGGACAAGATTCACAAGAGTTAATTCTTGAAAATCAGCAGTATCGATTAGTCTATTTGATAGAGAAGAAATGTCAAATTGATTATCTTGATCATTCTACAATTATCCGATATTAGACAGAATTAAATGCCTAAAAGTGAAAAATACCTTACCATTTCGAGCGAATTTTTAATAAGTGAAGAAATAGCATTAATCGAATTCCAGAAGAGTCTATTATTTGTATCCGATTTATTGATTAGAGCAAATTGTGAGAGTTTTGTCGCATAGTTCAACGCCTACAAAAAGAACGAAAAAACAGAACCATGTGGTAATATTAAATGATTAATTAATTAAAACAATTCGAACCTCCTCCACAAGCGAAGAATCATTATGCATAATGATACCTGACTAATAATATATATATATATATATATATATATATATATATATATATATATATATATATATATATATATATATATATATATATATATATATATATATATATATATATATATATATATATATATATATATATATATATATATATATATATATATTTTATGAAACACAAAAATTCTCCAATGGACAATATCTGCACCGTTGTAACAGATGATTATGCACATTTCACGATTAATAAATAAAACAAACATTTATTAATTTCATAACGTAAATAAACAACAAAACAACAACGCTTCTCTGAGAAAATATAACAAAAATATGTAACTTATAACAAGTTAAAGTGTTAATAACTCAGCTTCAAAACAATGAAGGATCAAACAAATAATGCTAACAAGGAGTTTTTGAGAAAAATAAAACAACGTATAAAAGCAATGAAGAATGGATCGTTTGGAGAAGATTTCTTGTTGATAGATGATAGAGTAACGAGATATTGAACGACTAAATACGGTAAGTAATACGACCAAATACAAAATATTTCGTTACCTGTTCATACAACGAATCTCCTGTAACTGACAAAAAATGAAATTAGAATAAAATGTATGAAGAAAGGGAACGATATCTTATTGTGGAAATGAAAACATCAAGAGATTAGCAAATAATAATTAGAGCTCGTTACGAGGAACCGCTCTCGGTTTGATATTTGACATGTTACATTCCTGATAATCAATACAAATCATATATTACCGTATTCTACTTAATATCGATTACCTTGAAAGAATGAACCATAGCAATGTGGATACCATATGTGAGATATCCACATGACTGACACTCATAACGGAGTAGATGATTATCACTATGCATCTTTCTGAAGGAATAAAATAATCAATAAATAGATTGATCTTTGATCTTTCGTACGTGAAATGGATTCTCATAGTGGATGGACTGGATCCCAAATAGTCGCACTTCTCAAATGGACAATAGAGAAGGGTATTGATTAGATGAAGACGATGAGACTCCGCCTTCTTCTGATATCGATTGATTAATTACAGATCAATAACACAACAAAGAACCAATCAATAAGTTGTAGTAGAGGACTTGATAATACCTGATCGTAAGCAGTTTCGTACTTGATGAAATTGAGCTCCAGATCACTTTTAGAGCGTAATTTCTTATGCCCATAACAAGTATGTTGCTCTGCTGATTTAGAACATCTTCCTTGATAAGAACATTTTGAACAAATCAATTGCAGGTAGCCTAGTCCACAGTGTTCCCTGCAATATATATGTTTCTAAAAATGGATCTAAATATACTTGATGTTTAACTTTTATCATAATTCTTGTGTTGGTGCATAAATAACAGCTAAATATAAATACTACGTGATAAAGTAATTGAATTAAGGAAAATGGATAAAAATTATCTAAATGGAATGAATCTCACATTCCACAATGTTCCTCCAACATATACAGACATCTGGTCATATTGCATCCCTCGAAAGGACATCTGAACTCTGTTCCTTTTAACAATACTGTATCCTAAATGGTCTTGATCAGTACGGTATAAATTAAGGTAAGGGTTACTGTAGCGATCGAGCGCTTCCTAGGAACCTTAAGGAGTTGTGGAACCGAATCAACAGTTGACTTCTACAAATAAAATAGTAATAGAATATCAAAATACATTTATGACCTTTACTACGATAGGTTGTTGAATAACCTTAGGATGTCTTCTCTTGATCAAAGCAATACTTTTCGCAATATCGATTTGCATCTTTGTCTCCTCCTGATTAGTACAATTTAATTAATAGATGAACAATAATCGCATAAAACCTCTTTCTCCTCTTCATTGATTAAATCTTCGTGAGTATTATCGATCGATAAAGAGCAATCTTGAATCTCCATCATGTCTTCATTACTATGAAATCCTAATATTGATTGAGTCTCTTTACACATTTCTCCGATTGAACTTAATCGATCCTTAAAACGGGAAGACCTCCATTAGTTGTAAATGAGTAACAATGGATGATTAAATTAACTACAGTAACCTGAAGAGTGTAATTATCGATTGATAATAGATCATTACTCTCTTCAATCTGTTTGAGTTCGATACTCGCTCGATGACAATCACTCTGCAATAATATCGATTAGTCCAATTACAGTAATCCTTTGACTACCGTACCTGCCATACTGATACATTTCTCTCCAATCGATTTTTCTCATTTTCGATTTTTACCAACAGATCTTCATCCTCGGTGGAATCAACAGAAGAATGCTATGAAAATTTGATTAATATTTCAAATGCGATTTAAAATCAAACCTTTGCTTGAGCAGCCTTTGTGAATGAAATCACACTCTTAAAATAGATCAATAAATTAACCAGGAAAATAGATATGATGCAAACGTACCTGAACCATCTTGTAGAGTGCAAGCTGATTAACATTCTCGATATCGGTTAAATGGATGAGATTATACAGCATTTCCTCAGCTTTATCAAACTTATTCGTACCATTATTATTCTTTAAATAATAGATTAAATATTCACCACATAGTTACCGTAATCTTAACTTATCGATTGAATTTCCGATGAGAGTAGCAATAGTTTTGAGAGCCAGCCAAAATGGATTATCCTCCGATTTACTGTTGATGATTTTGTTGAGTGAATTGAGCTGTTTAGTAACCTGCAAACGATATTCTTTAATGGCTCTCAAATATCATTTTATCACTAATAGTTACTTAATCAATAGAATATTCACAATGAACATAAGTCGTTGGAAATTAAAGTTGGGAGTGTCTCATGAAAGAATCTGGTGGGCGAAACAATTCATTTTTCCGTGAATCTTGGCTAATCGTTTTCTTTTTTTTGGGTGAATTTTGGCTAAATCGGTTGGGTGGGGAGCCCAAACCGGGCTAGCGACAGTGCCACCCACGTATGGCAATGAATCTTAAATTAAAGTGCATACCTCTTCGCTCACATCTACATGAGACATTTCCTGCAATATCGATAAAATTTACATTTTGTGTCGGACAAAGAAGCAAAGAAGGGAGCGATTTTTTCGATGCATTCCCCCCCCATGCTATAAGTTGACGGGAAAGCGCTAACAAGGTTTTTTCGCAGTAATATTTCACAAAATTTAAAATCTGCCACATAAAGTTATTCAAAAGGAATTCCGCGATTACAATATATTGAACATAGAACACATCAGAAGAAAGTCTACGTAGATCCTAGGTAAAGCGAGTGGAGTTAACGGTGAAATAAAGTAAGAAAATGGAATACTTAATCCATTATATTGATTACAAAAGAATAAAATGCACAAAAACTCGTTAACGTATGTGCGCGGCACAATGAAGCAAACAACAGATCGGAAGGTAATTAATATTCGGAACAAACAAAAGGTTATTGATTGATTTTTTGGAAATAAGTTTTTTTTAATTGAGTTTCGTATGTCTTATTCATTCATATTCTTTGTGCATGTGCACGTTGCGTCTTCTTATCTGCGTGCAATTTGGTCTAGACATAAAGTCCAAATTTGCACTTTCTATGCAAATCTGACTAACATTGTAGTCCCAAGTCATTCTGTTTGATTGGTTATTCTGAGCCCGTTCCAACCTTTCAATTATATCTTCTTATTAGTTTTCATAGGATGGAGAATTGGGCAAAGAACGAAACGGATGTAGCACTGCTTAAGAAGACATGGAGCGATGATTATGATACACTTCTCAAACTCGGTTCCGATATTTATGTGTATGTCTCTCAATTAATCAATATTGACTTATCTACCCTATTCAGATATATCTTCAATCACAATCCTACCTGTAAACGGCTCTTTCCATGGGTGATCAAATATGAAGACGAAGCAGTGAACTGGAAGGAGACTCAAGAGTTCAAAGATCAAGCACTCAAATTCGTCTCGGTTACGGTAGTCAAAGTTGCACGGCAATTATTGATGATTTCAGGTTATTGATACTGTATTTTCTGCCATAGTAGACAAGGAAGAATCGGAACAGTTTCTATATGAAATAGGACAGAGACATAATGATTTCGCTAAAAGAGGCTTCCAGCCTTCCCATTGGGATGCATTCTTGGTATCGATTGCTTATTTCATTTTTGATCCTAGTTACCCTATCCAGGACGCGATTCAAGTGGCTCTAACAAATAGGATGATGCTCGTGCAAGAGATTACAGTCGATGAGAAGAGTAGAGCCAGTGAGGTAAGACATGACATATATGTAATCAATATTATAGATTAATCAATCAATAAATTCAGTTATGGAGAGATGTTGCTCTGCATATTATCAAGTCGATGAAGGCTATTTCGATGGATTAAGAGGAATCGATCGATACACTAATAGTTCCTGATTCAGTCCCTTTCAATTACAGTAGTCCATTATCTACTCCTTATCATAAATGTATGCTATTGATAAATTATATGAGTTATTGATTATGCATGTGATGTTGATAATGGGCGATTGACAATTAAAATTAACAATCAGTTCAATCAGCAACAATCAGTTCATTTACAATTAACAATCATAATTAACATAATTAATCAGTTTCGATCTATTGAATCCAATTCTCAAACCATTTCTCTTGAATGTGTTGAATGGTACAAATGAGTAGTGAGTTTTAGAATATGCACTTTGTTTTATGATTTGATTATTCTCTGGTGTGTTGAACAAATATGTAGATATATAATGAAAATACTTCATTTATCGAGATAGTTCGATATACTCGTAAAGAAGATGGGCGGAGTCTTGTTATCCTTTCAAGCCTTCTTTGGAGTATAGTTTATGATCGACTTCATGAGTTCTCGAACTATCTGTATAGGCTCACTCTTCGGCTTGGACTTGGCCTGAAAGATCAAAGATCACGAGATCAAAAGATCCAAGATCACGAGGTCAAAAGATCCAAGATCACGAGGTCAAAAGATCAAAGATCAATATATCAAAGGATCAATATCGTACCCCGATATAGTAGAGGAGAAGCTGATAAAAAGCGAAATACTCTTCGACATTTTGAATGGCTCCCCAACGATCAGATCTAATCTTTGCCAGAAGATCCGGAATCTGTAGACGAAGGGATTACTGTATAGTTATGATTGTTGTAGTTAGGACAGATATTGTTCGTTGGGTCAAACTCACAGATAAAGGAACATCAGAGTTAAGTCTCGTGATAGCTGCATGAAGAAGGATGAATATGGCACTCTTTCCACATCCATTATTGCATACAACCATACAGAGACCTTTCTGAAATTATTTAATGACTTAGTCGTTGAGTAATTAAGTCAATGACCTCATCTTTGAGTAGACGTGTAAACGTAACTGGATGACTCAAGTCTTTCTCCTTCTTATGATCTCGGATAACCTACACTTTGATCTATCAATCAATCAATAATCAAAGAATAATACCGCTTGAGGATAGTGCAAGCATTGAATGAATCTAACGATGATTGAGTTTGAACAACCTTGAAATTTGTGAAATTATAAAGATCAAAGATCAAAAATAAAAGATCAAAGAGCAACCATCAGGAAGAATTTCTAGTACTGCTTGCATTCCTTCCTTCTTGCCTTCTGTAGTCTACAATCGATTACCAATCAATCGATAATCTAATCTGATTACAGTAACCTTCTTATTGATTACTGTCATCTTTCCATAGTCTTTTGATTCCCCTGCTTTCCATGGTATGAAATCAACTGAAGAAATCAAAGATCAAAGGAAATAAAGATCAAAGATCAAACCTAATTTGTCATGATCTTCAACGTAGAAGATGTTAATAACTTGAGCCTACAAATCAATCAATACAAATCAATAATCTATTTAATCAATCAATTACATCAAAGACGAGTCTCCAGAAAGTTTCCATGGAACTCGCATCCGAAGTAGGAGCCTTAAGAGTACTTACGATTAAGGTCGCTCTTATGATACTAAGGTCATTAAGTACTGTCTCTACTTACGGAAGCAATGATGAACTTATTGTCCAATTTGGGAATCTCGACGTTATTTGCATCATAAAAGTCACCATCAGGAGGAACATTGAATTTAATCACGTAACGAGTATCACGATTTATTTCAGATACCTTAAAAAGATCAAAGATCAAAGATCAATCCGCAATCTTATCTCACAGGACGGTAGGTTGCACGGAATTCCTCCTCAATGGCACTCCATCCCAACTCTCCTGGAAGAAAAAATCGATAATGTAGTTGATGTACAGTATCCCTTACGCATCGATCGTAAGAATCCAATTCGAACTAAATCATTGTCTATCCCACAATCATACATCGTCAACGCGTTCTCATTCTGATAAAAGAACAGATAAAAGATAAAAGGACAAAGATCAAAGATCAAAGATCAAAGATCAAACAGACCGATGGTGTCGGTGGTGCTTGAATTGGTATTGGTGTACATGCGATCTTTATCGGCTGTTCATCTTTTCCAACTGCTGGAAATCCCAGAGGTTGATCGAGTTGAATAAGCCTTCAATTATCGATTGATTGGATTGATTATCGATTGAATTCCCACTTGCTCATTCCAACATCATCCACTTCCATTGATTTATTGATCTCCTGAAATGAAATAGAGGCGGAGCTTAATCTAGTAGACGGAATATAAAAAAGGGCAGAGCTTCTCACATCTTCTCGATAAGCTTTTCTCCGAGGCTGAAAGAGAAAGATCAAAGATCAAATTGAAAGATCGATACTTTAACTAACAACGACAATGCCAGTCGGTCAAATATCTACGAGCCATCATTTCAAATCAATAAATAATATGAATGAATATAAATAATGAAATGTAATGAATAGGTTAGTGGTTGGCCGTAGTTATCGGGAGAGAGATCAAAGATCAAAGATCAAAGATAAAAGATCAAATAACTACCGTAGTCGCTTCTCTGATCCCCTTCCTGTCGTATGACTTATCTTCACTAAAATCTAGTAGTGTTTGGTCCCCTTGGGTCTGAAAGAATAGATACAGTATTCTAATCATTCATCTCTTTCTCTGTCTAATGTGCGGTCGGTCAGACATTATTGTCAATTTGACCATTGTCGTCTTTCCCTTCCATCGTCTATTCCATCAACTTGATATGGAACCCATTTCCTTCTTCATACAGCCATTTCGGACGGAACATCTACTACTAGGGTTGTCTAATCGATTATTTCCTCGATTCTATCGTACATGTAAAAATAGTTGTATCATGAACGGTGTGAATGGATCTGAACGGATCAGGCCGATCAAACGGGATTGTGAGCGAGAAGGCCATTTTCGTTATTTTTCTTTCTTTTCATTGTTTTTCTTTCCTTCGAATCTACTGTATTGAAAGAAATTACGCCAAAATATTGCCATTTAGCAAAAATCATTGCTTTACAAATGAATAAATTGTTCCGATTATACGCTGAATAAATGGGTCAATTTTGGTTCATTGGAGCACTTTATTCCTCGCGAAAATGATGATTTTTGTTAAATGGCAATATTTTGGCCTAATGTATTTCAATATAGTAGATTCGATGAAAAGAAAAACAATGAAAAGAAAGAAAAATAACGAAAATGGCCGGCTCGCTCACAATCCCGTTTGATCGGCCTGATCCGTTCAGATCCATTCACACCGTTCATGATACAACTATTTTTACATGTACGATATTTCACGTTTAGATGCACATGGTCATCAAGATATAGGAAGATGAGTAGAAGAAAGAAAACCCTTTGATCTATGAATGACCAATGCGCGATTGTGATAAAGTATCTAATTACAGTATACTCTACAGTATCCTCTTAACGACCTACAGTATTCGTCAAATCGAGCGAATTGACTCTTTTGTTCTTCTTGTTTCTTTTAAAGAGTCCAATGAGACTGAAACTCTTTTTCTTCTTATTTTGTGTTGAAGAAGGTCCTCCTTCGAATTCCTAAAAACAATGTCTAATCACTTACGCAGTATTTCAATTTGTGTTAAAGGCACACCCCGATCTAAACTGATACTCTCCGCTCTGGAAATGCTCTCAAGTTTTCGTTTTCTGTGAGAGGGTATTGCGGGAGCGGAGAGTAAAATTAGCTCATGGTGTCCCTTCAAGATTATTAAGAGTCAGTCCTACTATAAAGGTAGGATGTCATAGACATAGACTCTCTCTCTATGAGCGAAATAGTGTGTAAAAGGTCGTAGACAAGAGTTCTGAGGTAATATAAACAACCTGAGATCTTCTTCTATGTGCTGATCCTGCAGATACTTTCGAATCTTTCTTTCCACCTCCTTTCCCACCAGTCATGGTCAATGAAGATATATGAAATGAATGACGAAAATGATTGGATGAATGAAAGAATGATAGAGGAGAATTACATTAGTAATGCATTTATAATTCACCATAGTATGTAGAGTATTTAATTATAATTATAAGATCATCTTAATTTTTTACTTAATTTTTTGAAAAAAAAACAGTTCATGATACATAATAGATGCTATTATTACTGTAGCCGTGTTTTGGGAAACGAGTAAGTTTGCGTAGTGTACATGCGCGCTAACGAAATTTCTTCGCAAACGCGATGCACTTTCGATCCTTTTCTCTTTTTCTTTATTTTTTTAAAATATTTTATTTTATTTTTAATATTAATTAACATATAGATGTCGTCGAATATTGAAGAGGATGAGTACAACTCTTCTGATGATGAAGATTACGTACCTGAGAATGTTGAAGACGATGTAGATGAACCATCTGGAGATGAATGTGATGAGGTAAAGATGTTTGAACTGTTTACATCTATTATCTATTTCATATCACCCTTTTAAAACTTTTGCCTGAACATATAGTATGACGAAATTCCATCTGGATTGTAGTCATATCGAATGTAGAGACAAGATATTCTGTATATATATATATATATATATATTGTTTATAGGTGACTGCAGCTGATGATCCCGATGCTGTGAAGGGCGGACGAGGCAAGAAAAGAGGAAAGAAGGCTAAGGAGACTAAGAGGTAAGCTTCTTCTTATATGTGTACTCGAATCAACTGAAAATATCAATCTAACACTTTTGATAAGGTAATAATATCAAGCTCTTGCAGTGAGCCGGCTCCAATAGCTGTAACGGCTGAAGTGCAAGATGATGTTGATGATTTCTTCAATAGTCTCCTAGCCTCTGATCCATATGCTATCCAATCATCATCGTCATCTACCACATCTGCTTCGGCTACCGTTGATGAAGTTAAAGTAACCAGGTACATTATTTTTAGTTTTATAATTGTAAGCAAAATCAAAAATATTACAGTGAGCCCAAGCCATCTGAATCTAAATCTGTCAAGGATGAAACTTCATCCACCACCAAAATCACTGAAGTTTTCGACTTCGCCGGTCAAGAGATAACGTATGATTTGAGAATTTGTATATCCTTTTCTACGAGTACGTCTATTTCAGAGTGGAGAAGGAAGTAAGCCTTGAAGAAGCAAGAGCTCATGAAGAAAAGGAGCAGAAGAAAGAAGAATTGGCAAAAAAGCCTGTGATAAAGTTAGTACTTCGATGCAATTCTGTCTTGGCAAAATAGAAATTTAGGCGAACTGGCGGTCTAGGTGATGCGCTCACAATGCTGGCTAAGAAGCCGAAGATCTCTGTTCTAGACAAGTCGAATCTTGACTGGAAATCATTCAAACAAGAAGCCAAAATTGATGAAGATCTTGCGTCATATAATAGAGGAAAGAATGGATACTTGAATAAGCAGGATTTCCTTCTAAAGGCAGATCATGCACAGTTTGAGAAGGAAAGAGCCATGCGTGATACCATTAGGAGGCAAAACCAAAATAAATAAAAGCTTTGATTTGATTTTTTATTTGATCACATTCCCATTGTCAATTTTGCTTGTTTGGAATAAACCATTTGATGTGTCCATTGCTTGTGATGAGAACAACACTTAATAATAATAAGCCAACTCAATCGTCGATTTATCAATCAAAACAAATCAACAACAAAATTGTTGATAACAATTTAGAACTCAACGGGAGCAGAGCTCTTTCTGAGATCTCCGGCAATTCTGTCGAGGTCCTTGCGTCCCTACAAATAAAATAAGCTACGAATTAGTGTTGCTAAAGTCATAGAAATTAATTTAGAGATAGAACATACCTGCTTGGAGAGAACTCGTCCCTTTCCATCAGAGTGCTTCTCAACCCACTTAATGGCTTCGAGGGTCTGGAGGGCCTTACGGATGACTGAACCAGAGGCGAGTCCGTAAGAGTTGGGCTGGGTACCACGACGGAGCTTGCCTCCGTATACATTACGGAAAGAACCGACTCCTGAAAGATAGAAATGCTTATTTCACATTACTTCTCTATCAGTTCTGTATTTGCTGCCGCATCTGTCACGGGTGTATCAAATAAACATACAAGTGAGGTCTATAGCAGCGTAGAAAAATTGTGAAT
This sequence comes from Parapristionchus giblindavisi, assembly GCA_943737045.1. NCBI lineage: Eukaryota > Metazoa > Nematoda > Chromadorea > Rhabditida > Diplogasteridae > Parapristionchus > Parapristionchus giblindavisi. The sequence goes on from CALSFV010000352.1 coordinate 41,182, forward strand.
TCAGAAAAAACGAGCATACTAACCGTGATTGTAGTTTCACCTTTTTTTAAAATACCATTGTAGCATTTACAGAAAAGAGCAAATCATCCGAGAGAAAAAACTACTACATATACATAGATTAAGAGACAAACCAGTGGGGGAACGGATGTACAGACGGCGGGCGATGGAGGCAGCGCGGATGTAGTACCAGTCAGGGTTGACTGGGGCGAGCTCCTTGGTGACTCCGAGCTTGACAAGATCGGACCACTCGGGGACCTTTACCTAAAATGAATATTTTAAAATAATGCTTTTAATGTTCTTAAGCTTCTTAAACATGCATTGTAATGTTCAGCCCAGAATAATTCTTTAATCACACAAACAATAAACATTGTCCAAGAAAATCTTGCTGGCGAACTACTCCATACTTTGGATGGAATGACAGGACAAAACACTAACCTTTCCGGTCTGCTTGAGGAAGTGAGCGATACGCATCACGATCTCGGCTTGGTCAACATCCTTGACACTGGTACTCTTGTGCACCATTTTCCAAGCTGAAATTGGAAAAACGATAGATAAACAAAATTTTATGGTGAGGAGTAAAAAGCACGAGAAGAGTAACCTAATACCATTAATTGTGATAAGGAACGTGTTCAAGCAACGGAAATTTAACAAAAACCTTGAAAAACAAAGATAAAAAGAAAAAGAAAGAAAATATCCCGAAATTTTTGGTGTCAAGATTACGGTATAGAGACGTACCTGCACATCAATTCAAAAAGCGCGCGTTGAGACATTCCCGGAGCATAGTATTCAAATCAATATGCGCGAAAAAAATCGTCGCATTTTGAACATATTGATATTTTTCTTTTAAATTGTCTGAATGCTGCTTATACTTAGACCATAGCTATATAGAACTTCTCAATACGTTAATGCTTCACGCTTTCTTTTCGTAAACGAGTTCGTTTTGTTTAGTTCACGTTTATTTGAAGTTGTGTGGTGTTTCTTTGATTTAAACGCCACTTACTTGTAGGTGATCACCACCATTATTGTATACTACTAAATCTGATGTCTGATACACTAAATGGTGAGAGTATCGCGTATTGATACCATATCTTACTAACCTTTTTTTATAGAATCGACCGGGGATGCAATGGATACATCAGATGCTCTAGCGTACGCTAATTTTTGTTGTTTTCTAAATGCTATATATATTTAATCATTAAAAAATATTTTACTTTTTCATTTATTTATAGTGTAGATGCATCTCCGACATTGATGAAGAAAGGCGGCTTGTTTGGAAAGTCTATGGCTGTAAGTTTCATGTTAGTAATAGAAGTTGATGTAAGTGTATGGTTATAACCGCATCTGCTATATTCAGATCTCCCCAACTGGCACAGTGGAAGCAAATCCTTCGACGGAAGAAAATGAGAATTCTAATGGATCCGGACAAGAGGCGTCTCCCAGTAAGAATGGAGTCGAGACCAATGGTGATGGAGATCACATTGAAGAAAGTTTGTAACCTATTCATATATCGTTATGATAATTAATGAATTTAAAGCTGCAACGGCTATGGACACCACGAATGGAGACGATGTGGCGGATGAATCTGCAACTGAAGTTGCTCCAGTTACTGTCGATGCTGACGAAGACAAGGAGGACAACGAATCTGTATGTGTATTTTTATATCTTTTATTCACCGATAGCCCCATATACTAACTTCCATCGATAAAATACATGGCGTATACATTTTCTTATTGCATATTGATCCATTTAGGAGGATATCGAAATAATTACCGACGAAGAAGTGAAGGAAGCGGTTGAGGAAGTGAAGAAAGAGGATGAAAAGAAGAAGGAAGAAGAAGAGAAAGAGGAAGAAGATTCAGAGGAGAAGGATGATGATGTTGTTGAAGAGAAGAAAGACAATGATAAGAAAGAAGATTCAGTAGAATCAGGAGATGTGGAAGAGATTGTAGAAGTAGAAGAAGAATGTGTTAAGAAGGTTATATCCATGGATACAGACAAGGTGAAGAGTTTAATCATTTATATTAATCATTCATGGTTATTTATCTGTTCATTAATTGCAGACCGAAGAATCTGGTGAAACTTCAAAAGAGGAAGAAAAAGCTGATGAAGATGAAGAGGAAATGGAAAAGATTGATGACATTCTTGAAGATAAAGATGAAGGAGATGATGAGGAGGAAGATGCTCCTGTTACTCCTAAGAGAGGCAGAGGAAGACCGTATGTTTTTATTCTATGTATAGGCATGGGGGATGGAGCCTCCGAGTAGTTTGTCCGGGCTTCTAGAGTAGTGCCAAATATTTCATTTTGTCGAGTCATTGCTACCGTAGTATTTATCCATAGTATTATCATTATATAACTTATTTGCTCTATGCATTGATTTGTCTGATCACTATATTCATGTCTTTATTTCAGACCAAAGAACAAGAACACCCCTGCCTCTGTTAAGAAGACCCCTCGTACTGCTGTCGAGAAGATTACAGTCTCACCTGCCACATCACCCAGGAGAGGAAGAAGGTACTTATTACCAATATCCTATCATTATCGCTCGGACTGATCTCAAGTAGACTATGGGGAGGGGGATAGTTGAACCTCAGTTTGTCTCGTCAGTAGAGACTTTCCATGTTGATATGCCCTTGACAATGGCCTTGAAATGATCTTCATTCTATTTTGAACCATTTGTTCAGTTCGATTAAAAGTGGTGACAGTCCTGCCACTTCACCAACTCGTAATGACGAATCAAAGGAAGAGGCTGAAGAGGAGAAGACTACATCGACCAGGGGAAGAAGGTACGCTCTATTTACTCATTTATTTGAACGAATCAACGATGGGAAGCCGTTCTTAGAGTTAATTATAGAAGGAAAGGTGAAAGAGTAGAGTTGGAATGGTGTTCAAGTGTCATTTCTTGTTGTTTTTCCTCTGTAATGAAAGTATCATTCGTTAACGGTTATAATTATGTATAAATTTGTAGATCAGTGAAATCAGCTGCGGCCACTCCTGTAGCTACTCCCAAGTCTACTCGTGGAAGAAAAGCAAAGGTTGTAGAGGAGGAAGAAGAAGAGGTAAAGAAGAAAGATGAAGCGGAAGATGAAGAGAAAGATGAAGAAGTCGAAGCTACTCCTAAGAGAGGAAGACGATCTGCAGCTGCCACACCTCAGACTAAGAAGGTACTGTAGATTATTTTGATTTACGATTTGATTTTGTTTATTGATTGATTTAATTTATTATTTGTAATATCGATTGATTGGTTTTGTTTAGGTGACTCCTGCTCGTGGAGCTCGATCTGCCAAGAAGGATGCGAAGGAGGAAGAAGAAAAAGAAGAAGAAGAGGAAGAGACTGAGAAGAAATCTAGTCCAAGATCTGCTAAAAGAAGTCCTGCCAAGACTCCATCTACTGCCACTAGAGGGTATGGTTATGGATGATTTTGATATTGATTAATTGGGTTCATTGGTTGTCGTTGTAGACGCCGTAAGAGCTCAGTGAAGAGTGATGAGACGGAGAATGCAAAGGAGGAAGAGGAAGAGAAGGAAGAAGAAGAGGAAGAGGAGGAGGAGAAGGTGGAGAAGAGAGGAAGAGGACGCAAGAAGGGTAAGTCGGCTTTCTTGATGTTGGTATAGAACTTTGTATGGGTATACTATCTGGATGTTTTTCGCTTTGCTAATTCAATGTCAACTACTAAATGGTGTGAACAATTTATAAGTGTACTGTGAATGAAACATGTAACTACTAGGTACTACGGGACATGTTCCCTTATGACGACTGTTGTCTGTATCATTCCCATTTGTATGTATTATCGATATATTTGTCATTTCAGCCGATGGAAAGACTCCAACATCTACTCCATCTCAAGGAAAGAAAGGACGTAAGAGTAAGGGAGGAGATGACCCCTATGATATGGATACTGAATTGGATAATCATCCCGAACCACTCAAACATATTACTGTATGTTTATCGATTCTGTTGAATATTATTGATTATATTATGATATTATTGTATATTGATTTGATGTTGTTGACATTAATCTATCGTTCAGGTAGAGAAGGGTTCATTTGGTGAGATGAAGTACTCTCGTACTCCATCTGATTCCAAGTCCAAGTATGAGATCACTGAACAATCTGCATCTGCTCGTGTTGGCAATCTGCCAAATACTCCTGCTGCCGGAGGAACACCCAAGACTATTGCAAGCATTCAGGTATACTCTATTCAGTAGTACATTGAATCATGATGAAGTAGTTAGATGGAGCAGAGATGATGATGATAGGGTAAAGGGTCAATTGAGTATTGAAAGAGATTGAAATGAACGAATGAGACGATTGTGTATGAATGGTCTATCTCGAGAGATGATAGGAAGAGTATTGGGATGGGGGAATAGTACATAGAGACGATAGATGAGAGAGAGAGGGGAGGATGCACTAGCCACGTTGACCGCTATTCGTTCTCTTTATAAGCTATTAGAGTATATTGATTCTCTCGATTAATTAATAGCATACATTTTCGCCCCACTCACAATCATTAATTTAATAGTATCCATGTTGTATCTCCTTTCATGTTGTCTATAGAAGGATTGAGTGATGGTCCTATTTAGTATATCTTGACTCTTATTCTATATTATGCACCGTGGAGTCCACTATGGTCACTCACGTAGTCTCATTGTCTCTCATCTGTCCTCATATCCTTCCTCCTATTTAGTCATCTCGTGCCTCATTGGGTGGTTCTCCTCGTAAACGTGCTACTCCCTCATCGTCGTCAAGGAAAACGAAGAAAGAAGAAAGTGGAGGAGAAGAAGAAGACGAAGTAGAGAATATGGAAGAGGATGGAGAGACTACTACTGCAAAGACTCCTTCTAGTGTATCTTCTTTTCTCTATTTGTTTATATTTTATTTCTTTTCTTATATTTAGTTTGAATGATTCTAATGTTATTCTCTGTTTTTAGGCTGGTCGTCGTGGCAGAAAGAGGAAGGGGTGAGTTCATGTTTCACGTTTACATTTTATGTCTAATTTTTTACTCTTCTCTCATTGCACTTTCGCGATGTCTTATATCTTTCGGTCCATATAGAATATTGTGAGAGAAAAGAGAACCGTAGTTTAACGTTCATTACATATTCCATAAGCAGATTGTTGTTGCTTTATTCACAGTAGTCTTTCGATCAACGTTTTCTAAGTGAAACTTAGTAGTTGAATGTACTTGTCTCTGGACTTATAATGAATGTGTTATCCATCACAGAGAGTCCACAGCTACTCCAGCCAGTGCAGCCAAACGATCGAATAACGTCTCCATTCCTGCTCTCGATGCTGAACAACAATGGGCTGCTGATCATCCTGAAGATGAATCGGTTAGTTGGATGAGATACCTAGCACTTTCATGTTTCATCACTATTATATTGGATTTGACCATTGTTGTTCGAATTATTGCTGTGATTACGGACAGATTGTTTTAGGCTCCTCTCATACCGGGTGCTCGCGTCTTCGCCGTATTCGACAAGATCTTCTATCCTGCCCTCATCGGAGAGTCAGTTATATCGATTTCTTATATTTATTTATTGATTTAATTTTGTACTAAATCATTTATCGATTTTCTTTTATTCTAGACGCGATGGTCTCGGTCGATATTTGGTGAAATTTGTCGAGGATGAGATTGTTCGTCCCATTCCTCCAGCTGGTGTTGTACCCCTATCTGCTGTCACCATCGATAAGGAGGTCAGCTTTCTATTCTTATCTTCATTGTGATTATGAAACAAATAATATTGATGGCTTCGAACTGACTTGTGAACGATATACCAATAATACAATTGAAATATGAATATATGCAGGTATTGATGCAAGGAGAAACACCGGATGATCTCTTGTCGTGTCGTGTACTCAAGTCTGCCAATGCAGCCAGTGCTAAGGAATGGCAACAGGGACTATTCCATCTCATGGAGATTGAGGATGAAACTGAACATGAGTGAGTAGATGAATCGATAATCATCTAAATATACTGTAGATAGTGATTATTGATTGGTTACCTTGTCAGGGACGTGTTATGGAACAAACTCCAACTGGACATGGGATCTTCTGAATGGAAGAAGTATGTGAGCGTGAAGAGCAAGCTAGCCACACAACTTGCTACTGGTATGCACATTGATTTATTTATTGGTTTCCCTTGTACTCTAGTGCCGATGACGATCCATTTCTTGATAGGAATTGCCGTCCTAGTCCTCGCTCAGTGGAGACGATGATTGATTATTTGGTTCTCTGAGGCAGTATTGATTGATTTTGAGTCTACAGTATCCATTGATTATCGATTGGTTATGTTGAATATTCCAGATAACATTGCGTCCCTCGAAGATAGACGAGAACGTCGATCACGTGTACACAATGATACAGCTGTAGCTGTGAGTATTATTTTTATTACATTTATTATATTATACGGTATTCATTATCGATTGTTTTGTTGTTGTTGATTGAAATGGATTTATTCCTTTCAGGCTGCCCTCTTGAACACTGATTCTCGCCGTAAGAGTACCGCCACACCCAAGTCAGTCACTCCTGCCAAGACTCGTAAGTAGTTTACAATAATAAATTATCATAATTAATCAATATATCGATTAAAGTTCGCCCTTTGCAGCATCAGGTCGTGGTCGTGGTCGTCCTCCTAGTGCGAAGAAACTAGCAGTGAGGGTAGATGAAGAGAAGATGGAAGTAGATGGAGATGAGACTCATGATGATGATACTACTACACATCCAGAGGGTACATTATATTATATTTAGTTTATTTAATAAGTCCTGTTACTTGTACGTTTCAAAGTTCAAAGTAATACTGCTTTGGAATTTGCATGTTTCATGCGTCATGTACCTGCTAAAATTTCGCGTGTGATCTTTTTTTTGTTCCGCTAATAATTTGTCATAATTCAGAAGATTCTCGTATATTCCTCAACAAGACCTTCATCCTCACATCGGCTAATCGATCTGGAGATGGTGCCATTGCATTCAAGAAGAATGAAATGAAGAAGCAGATTCTTGAGAGAGGAGGAATTGTTGTCGACGATATAAATGTAAGTAGTGTACTGTAGTTGATCAATCGATAATCGTCAATCGATAATTGAATCTATCAATCAATATATTGTAGGTGGTTGCCCTCGATACTGACGCTTATCTCATCTCTGACACTCACTACCGTACTCACAAGTATCTGTATGCCATGGCCCGTGCCATGCCTTGTGTGTCTCATCGTTGGGTGGTCGATTGTGTGGAGAAGGTACGCTAGTTTTACTCTTTTAATCGATAATATCTCTTTTTCACATCGTAAGTCTTGTCTAGAGTTTCCGTTGCTGTAAATGAATAATAATTGTTGTTTATAGGAGAAGTTGTTAGACTACGAGAAGTACAAGCTGACTGGTGGTCAAGGACTTCTTGATGGAAAACTTTATCCTCTTCCCAACACGAAGGGTGTACTACTCAAGGTATTAACTCATTTATTACTTTATCTTGAGAATATTGATTGATTGATTGCAGGGCAAGTCAGTGGTAGTGTACAGCAAGAACGACACGATGGGTGGAAAGAAGGGAGGAATGTCATTCAAACAAATCTGGGAACCAATTTGTCAATTGTTGGGAGCAGATATAGTAGGAGATGAAGAACTAGAAGGAGAGACTCCAATCACGAAACACTTTGATATACTTCTCACTGATAGTTCTGCTACGCCTGAAATAGTGGAAAAGGTTGAAGAAGGAAAGCGAGCAGTTGTCAGTTCGGAATGGTTGATTCAGGTATCCATTATATTATCATATTTTGGGTTAGAGAGTGTACTTGTATGATACGGTATGGCAATAGTCGCTTCATCAATATCATTCAGACTAGGAAAACTACCTGGTGATTTTGTGTTTTTGGTTGGATATTTCATAGTGATTCATTTTCGTTTATTTGATTACTTTTGTATTACCATTGCAGGCGATTATCATGGGAAAGTGTCCAGCATACGATGCTCATACTCGATTCCGATATGACTCTGGTAATGAACCAACGACGAAAGCTGCTGATAAGTAGATGATCTTTGATCTTTGATGTATAAACATCCCTATCCCTTCCAATCAATATGTGTTGTTGATGTAATGAGCATCTATTGTATTTGTCTAGAAGACTCACCTTATCTCTTCCCATTACCGTATCCAGTTATTATGAGCTACTCGTTTATCTTTTTCTTCTTCATATTCTTATTGAACCAGGCAATCCTATTGATTTACTATTCGTTATTCATTCACTCTCTCTCTTATACTACTTTTTAGTTTTGTATTAAGCCTCCCTAATAGGCATATTAACCCACTCTTCTATTCCTTGTTCCATTCAATCAATAAAGTATAATTTCCCGTTGAGACACATACCCTACCGTACCCCTCTCTCCATTTCAATTGTTTTAATTTATCGTAGTTGATGTTTGATCACTCAGTCTGTCCCCTTTTGCATACCAGAGAGTTGATCTTTGATCTTTTCCCCTTATTTAATGCCTTTATACTAATGTAATCTGTAGTGTAGTATGTGTGTGCTTACACTGTTTGAATGAATCAATCCAAGTTGTATCTCTTCTTCTTCTATTCATTCTATACTCATATTATACATGTTCCTTCCTCTGAGAGAGAGCACAGTTAAGATCTCCCCTCACCCCAGTTTCAATACTATATCCTTCTTTTTACTCTACTCTACTATATATTGTAGCAATGGCACGATAAATATGCCCTATAACACATTATTGATTGAAATGTTGCATTCTTGAATACAAATTGAGAGAACAGTATTAGTATTACTACAATTGATTGAAATCTTTTCAATCGGTGGGTACTGTAAGTATGAGCAATACAAATAGAGTACTACTTACATATGAATGTAGAATGTGATTGATCTATTTCCACCTCAAGTCTATCAATCTATTGTGGACCGAGTCTACATGAGAAAGGAAGCTAATTATGTGAATGGAAAGGAGGGAAGTACCTAGTCTCTCTCTAGGGTCTCCTTCTTCCTCTCCCACTTGACTTCACTCTCTACCTCTCCCTCTAGACCACTCTCCCTCTCCATCTCCATCTTGTATCGACCACGACTTCACTCCCTTCACGTTAGTACTAGTAATGAAGCACCATGTATCTTGCTTTCTCCCTCACTCTATCTATTTCTTCTCCCTCTCCTTTTTCTCTCCCTCTCCTTTTTCTTATCCTCTTAATCTCGATGTTATTTAGTTGTAGCAAAGGGATACTTCTCATATTTCAAAGTTGAAAGGAAGAAAAGGAATGAGTCAATACTTATATAACGCCCATGCCTCAACCTCTCCCCCTCTCTCCCTCTCCCCCCTCTCTCTCCCTCTCCCCATCCGACCTCTCCCTCTCCCTCTCCCTCTCCCTCTCCCTCTCCCTCTCCCTCTCCCTCTCCCTCTCCCTCTTCCTCCATCTTTCTCTCATAGAATTTCTCTCTTCCCTTTCCGAGAGCGACGAAGCGACGACCAATTGATAATCATATTGTGAGAGAGGAAGGAGAAGACTCGTTTAGTTCTCTCCCTCTCCTTTTTCTCCCTCTCCTTTTTCTCCCTCTCCCTCTCCTTTTTCACCATCTCTCCCTCTCCCTCTCCCCTCATCCGTTATATTGTCTTCCCATTTAATTCACCACAACATCTTTATAATGTCTTCTTCTTTCTCTCGCCGAATCGCATTTTTTGTCACAGTATCTCTTGACATTATTCGCATTGCCTCTTTTCATTATCCTATATCTTCTCTCTCTCTCTCCCCTCTCCCTCTCCCTCTCTCCTCCTTCTCTCCCTCTCTCCTCCTTCTCTCCCTCTCTCTCCGTCTCCCTCTCCCTTTCTTCCTCTCCCTCTCCCTCTCCCTCTTCTCACTCAACAATAGTACAACACACTCACTCAATCTCCCTCTTCTCAATGAGAAAGATATTCAACTCTGGCACGCTTGAAATGAAGATGAGTGATGCTGGAGATTGAGAGAGAGAGGGAGAGAGGGAGAGAGAGAAGAGAGAGGGAGAGAGAGAGTAGAGAGGGAGAGAGATAGAGAGGGGGAGAGAGGAGAGAGATAGAGAGGGAGGGAGAGAGAGAGAGAGAGAGAGAGAGAGAGAGGGGGGGGGGGGAGAGAGAGAGAGGAGCGAGAGGTGGGAGGGGGGAGATAAAGTAACATCTGTCTATGCCTTCTCTTCGTTTCTCTCACACTTCTTCTTCATTATCTCTCATGGCATTCTTTGTGTATTAGAAGGAAGAAGGCATCGTTAACCTTCTCTACCTCTGCAATCTCTCCCTCTCCCTCTCCCTCTCCCTCTCCTTCTCTCTGATTCCAGATGTGGCATGAGAATGGAGATCCAGGTCCTCATTCCTCCTCTGTTCCTCCCTCTGGTGCCATTCACGATATGAAAAAGAATGGACTAGGCTCCACTCAAACTGTCGCTGAGATGCAATCGATTATCGATGAGATGAGTAAGTTGGGCGGCGAAGGCCAGACGGGTTTGGTTGCTGTTATCCTTATGGGTGTTGATATAGTGTATTTATTTTATGTGTAGTTCAAAAATCACGAAAAGAAAAGGGGCGAGAGAGCATGAAAAAACAAGAGGGAGTTTTCTCTAGTTTTCGTTTGCTTTCGAGGATCAGAGCTTTACTATTAAGTGTTTTCATTATCAAATACTCAGTTACGACCAACTTTATTCATTAGACAATGTATTAAGATGAGAGATTGAAACATATTCAATAGGTACTCGATAGTCCCTCCATCCATCTCATCTTATTCATTCATCTTCTCATCCCTAGAATGATTGATCGATATTGTGTCTAGACTTATAAAAAATCAATAATATTTCTTTTTATTAAAAGTATTTTATATTTAAGGAACGCATGACTTCGATTCGATTCGATTCGCTACATATCGAGCAGCGTGTAAACTACGATTCATTCAGAAAAAGACCAATGGTCAGTGTAGATATTTTATTGATTGTGAAAGATGAATCCATCGGGGGGGGGGGGAATGACTAAAGAGATTGTAAACCGAGTTAGGCCTAATGAATTGAGGGCTTGGAGGGAAGAGAGGGAAAAAATCCATTAAGGGAAGAGGAAGAGGAGAGGGAAGCCTTTGTACATATGACTCTTTCCGAAAATTCCTTTTGTTGGGGCATAAATAAGGGATATGAGGCCATGGTCTTATTGATTATTTGAGTCTTTCATTGTTTAGTCATACTCATGTAATATAGAGGGAGGTTCCTCTTTCCTTCCTCTTCCTCGTTCCGTGAAACATAGGTATGCCGGGTTCTTCGTCTCCCTCTTCCTGAGGCGTCTCTCCTTCTCCCTCTCCCTCTCTCCATCCCGCTAGAAGAAGCAACGAAATCGATAGTACGGCCCTCTTCACACATGAAAGAAGGCAGGAGGCAACACTTGCAGAGGAGAGAGGGGGAGAGAGGAAGAGGGAGAGAGAGAGATAAAGAGAAGGAGAGGGAGAAGAATGGAATGATAGAGGGAGAGGGAGAGATATGCATAATGATAAGAATATTATGACACAATCGATTCCACCCTTCAAAGGGACAAAAAGGGACTTTTCCTATAGAATATTTTAGATGAATCATACATGGACCAAGACAATACTTGCTAGTTTCGTTGTAATTTAAATAAATAAATAAAGTACTTTTCAGTTCATAAAGTTGATATCTGGAATATCATTGAGGCCTTTCGTGAGAATGGATTGAATGCTCTCCCTGTACACTCACAGGTTAGATTGTCAATCAATAATCAGATAATCAATAATGAATCTGAAACTATTTAAATCTTTTTTTCTTTTCATTCGAATGAACACTTGAATATATTATTGAATATATCCCTTTGAATGAAGACAGGATATGAGGGAGATCATGAGAACCTTTGTTGATCTTTGATCTCTTCCAATTGAATGACTTCTTTGTCTTCGTTTCACTCAACATGTGACCATTGACCATTCTCATCATCTGTTTACAGTCTCAATCATACTTCTATAGGGTTATTCTGGTACCTGTCATGTTCAAATAAATAATGGACCTTTTCCTCTCTATGATTCATCTCTGTCACAAACATGAGGGACAACTTTGAGATTTATTGATTGATTTAGCATACGTAAAGTGATCTACCATAATATTTTCATTGATCTGTTTGAGCATTTTATTGATTATTTCTCTGCAGGTGAAAGTGTCCCGACTGGAACTCCTGCTCACTACCGTATTCCATAATTTGAACAAACGACTCGTCGCTAGTCAACAAATCGATACTGATCGATCGATATCACTGTTACTGTCATTCTTACTGGGAGCCTACGACAAGTAAGAATCGATCAATAATTGGTAGATTTCTGTAATATCGATTATTTGTAGGCAGTCAACGGGACGACTTACAGTATTCTCGATCAAGGTGGCGCTCGCGACAATCTGTGCGGGAAAACTTGTGGAGAAGTTGAGATGTGAGTATTTTTGTATTGATTAATAATAACAATTGGATAAATCCGACCATGTTCTATGTGAAAACTTTTGACACGAGACATCAAACATTTTTGTTCAACATTTTCTCACGATCTACAATTTCCTCCGTGTAAAATGAAAAAAATCATACACTACAACTATCCGAACGCTTTCTATAATATTATATATTTTAAAATCAATCAATAATTGTTATAATCAATCGATAATTTTGTAGATATCTTCTCTCAAATCTCTGATTCCTCTGGTATCATGGATCATGATCGATTCGGTGATTTTCTTGAGAACGCTCTTGCTCTCACTACAGCTGTATTCGAAGCACCTACCTTTGGATTCAGTGAAAGCGTCATAGGACAATGCTTCCCTAAGGTACGGCAACTATTATCGATAAATTTTATCGATTTCAATATTGAATTGAGAAAATGCATGATTTTAATTGGTGAATTCATGTTTCAACTGTTGCACATCTGTCATGAGCTTTCATTTCGTACAATTCCTCTTCTTCTACCACCTCAAATATACAAATAATTGGTAGATTAATCGTTATTGATTATAGGATTCTCGTGTTACCGTATCCGTCTTTGTGGATACATTCCTCTCAGAACCAACCCCTTCATGTCTCATGTGGTTACCTCTTCTTCATCGTATGGCCAGTGTGGAACATGTCTATCATCCTGTACAATGCGATGCTTGTCAAGTAAGCGACACGCCCAATTTAATCTTTGATCTTTGATCTCATCCAAATTGTTCTTTTTATTCCACCTCTAGATTATAAAGGGCATCAATTTCCCAGAGTGCTTTATTTTCTAGTTAGATTTTCTGAAAATAATTCTGAAACGATATTATGATTGATATTCTATGCTCCGCCCCATTGATCTTTGATCTCTTTATAGGTTCGATCATTTACTGGTTTCCGTTACAAATGTCAGAGATGTGCCAACTATCAATTGTGTCAACAATGTTTCTGGAGAGGACGAACAAGTGGAAGTCATTCTAATGAACATGAAATGAAAGAATATTCTAGCTATGTTAGTTTCATATTTTTATCCCTTACAATAAGCTCCACACACTTTATTCATTCAAAGACGAATCTATCAATTCTTGTACAAGCTACAAATATATTTAAAATGAATAGGGTTATCATTCAGAAATCTCCAACGAAGCAATTGGCTCATTCTCTTCATAAATCATTGCAATGTCTACCGACTGCATCTGCACATAAGGTTTACTATCTCAAGTTACATTAGATAGACTAGTAATCATTTTATATGAGAACTATCTATTGACTATGAACTATATAATAATTGAAATATTGAAATAAATATTGATCATAATAAACATGCAACCGTATGCACTCATGAAATTGGATATTAGTGAATCAAAAGTAGCTGTTATTAGTAGAGGCGAGATTCACTGTTTCGACCATAAGGCTCTAGACAGTAAGTAATACCGATGTTACTACAGGTGTTGCAAAATATAGTTCTTAGAAAATGATTCGTTATGATATAGATTACCGTATGCATTATAATTGAATTTCCTGAGCTCTTTAAATATTTTCAAAATCAATCAATAATGCAGACTTCGACTGCCTCTTCTTCATCTCCATTCGATTCTCGTCTTCACACACAACGACCTCCTCTTGATCTCTCCAATATCATTCCTGCAACGCCAAATGCCCTCAGGTATACTGTAGATTAACGCCACGATATTGATTTTTTTTACACATGGTACAATTTTTTTGTTTAATGTGATTATCAAAACAGCTAAAAGTTGATTTTTATTAAAATATTATACTTTATATTACGTTCCAAGAGGCATATGTATACAGCCTATGACAGTATATAGTACGGATAGGCTATTGGTAGTGTATCCCTTGGTGTCTTTTCCTAATAGACAAAATGATATACTTCAGACGTCTCCATCCACCTGATCCAAAACCAGGAGGTCGTCCATCTCCTCCAGTTTTCCTTCCTGGTCAACTATCAAATACAACTGGAATGGATGATGAACATCGATTGATTGCACGATACTCAGCCAAGTTGAGTGGACGAGCGGAGGTAAGCCATTTAGAATATTTAAATAATCAATTTTTGAAAATATGTACAATTTTTTTAAAGACGCACCCGAGCTAGTTTGAAACTACCCCGCTCTGGCCACACTCTCTCTCGCTTTCTTTCTCTACTAGAAAGTGTAGATAAAATTAGCGTGTTGTGGTGTACCTTTAAATAAAATTTTCAATTTAAACAAGAATTCAATTAATCTTACGGTGCGCTCTTATATCGATCAGGAATACTCATTTCATTATGGCTAGAGCTGATTGAGATATTATCAATATTCTCGTACCTCTATCGTATTCTTACAGTATCCAATCGGAAGTGGTAGATCACTCTCTGAACGATGTTTGGATGATCGATCGATGATTGCAAAGTTAGAAGAAGAAAATAGTGAAATGATACGAGAGATGAATCGATTGGATAGTCAGGTATGCTACAATTCATCTTTGATATTTTTGTTTCCTTAAAATGTATTTATTTAGAAAAAATTTTCATCTGAGAAAAATGAGATTGTCTGGGTGATCTCAAACTTATTTTTCTCTGTTAAGTACTTATATTACCTCGAAATTCGATTCTAGATAGAAATTAACATTTCGAAAAAGATTTGGTCATTTTGATCTTTGATCTCTTCATTGTGCTCTTTGATCTTTGATCTCTTAATTGTGCCCATTGATCTTTGATCCTTTGTTGATCTTTGATCTTTTCAGGTAGCCCTCTCGGAAGATGATCATATGTCGTTGATTCGTGAACGTAAATGGCAATTGGAGGAGCAGATGTTCGCAATGCAGGCAAAGAGAAAAGAATTGATGTCACAGTTGGAACAATTACTACCTGCATTGAATGTATGCAATGTACTATATATATATTGATTATTGATCGATATTATCGATTGATTGATTGATTTACAATATCTAATATGATAGGATTGTTTTGTGTTGACCAGGCAGATTCATGTTTCATGAGTTCTATGTGTGCCAGAGATGAATTCACTTTTGATAGTTCTTTATGTTCCATTGCTCACTAATCTAATCAATAATCATCTCTGATCTTTCAGTCACTCCAGTCTCCGGTCACATCCGTAGCCGGATCAACCGTCCAATTGCCGGATCTGACTTCCCGGCTCTCGTCCGCTTTCAGAAGTGGAAGTCTGCCTGCCACTAATCTTCAGGTAGCAGTCAAATATTTAAAAAAAATGAATCAAGAAATCAATAATCAGGGTGATCTACTGAACGCGGCTGATGATATCACTAACAACATGAGTACACTCCTTCGACATTTGGATACTGGTAAGAGATCAAAGATCAATGGCGAAAAGCACTAATCTTGTGTGATTTCAGCTCAAGCCGAAACCATCGGCAACGGTCGCGCATCATCATGAAAGATCAAAGATCAAAGATCAACATTGCCTTTGTTTCTCAATTCATCATCAAACGGGTCTCAAACTCTTCTCAATGAATCCACTACACTACCAACTCTTCTAGTCTTCAATTTTCGCTCATTTGCCATCATTCTTCCCGAATTATTTATTGCCCCTGTTTTGAACCAATCGATAAATCGGTTAAGGTGCATCAATGAACAGTTTACACAAGAAAAGATATGATGAACTGATAAACCTCTCACTCTAATTTCATCTGACACAGTGTTCCATGTTACAGGTTGTTAGTTCAGAACGCACAATAAAGATGAATTTCAGATATAACAATGCATGGATATGACAAAAATTTCAGCCACTTTTCGATCATAGTGAATCAATAACCTCTCATAAAGTAATGACCCTCTTGACAATATTTATTTCATTTTTTATTCGTTGAAAACATCACTATAAATGGTCGTGAAAAATAATCACATCGTTATTGATTACTTCTATTGGTCCTTTGACAAACATGTTCATATCGTCCGATCAATAATGCTAATCAGATGAATAGTACATAACATTATATAAGAATCACCTGCAAGGTTTTCATTCCCCTATCAAAATATCATTTCTTTTGTTATTGAATGTTGTAAATGAATATATCAGACCAAAGATTCATATCAATGGAAAAAAATTCATCGGAATGTAGAATGAGATGCCATTTGTGATGAATTTTACTCCTGTAAGATCTGAAAAATTGTTGACTCAACAGTTGACCAAACCTGTCTGGGATTCGCCGCATGCTAGAGTGACCCGGTTTCTTTTTCATTTTTTCGTTAGCTTTGCGCAGTGGCGATAACGTGACCAATGAGGCTTAGCCGAGGTGCGTTTATTGCTGGTTGAAAACTTTTCCCAATTGCCCGCCACAGCCCCTGAAACACGGGTGCTGTGTGCAATTTTTGAACGCCCGAAGGGGCAAAAATTCAGCGTTGAAATTCAAAACGATCGTTTAGTACGATGAAACTGTTTGACAAGTAAATATTAATAGAACATTCTTTGAGCAGAAAAGCACTGACTATGAAAAGCCCATCTTTTTGTTTGGATTTGGGGCAATCAACAGTCGGAGATCGATGGAATTTCTTTTTATCTTTCTTCAGTTCTATTTTAAGAGAAATAAAAAAATATTGTGTACAAGATCAAATTATGTTTATTCACGACCATTTATCGTTTAACAAGAAAGAGATAAGCACGATTTAATCGTAATGGTTAGTAAGGAATCACATTTTTCTGTCAATATTCAATCTTTTTTCGTTGCTACAACCGCACTTCTGAAAGGCAAAAATCGGGGGGGTGACATTTCCGCAACCGACATTTCCGCAACCGACATTTCCGCAACGGCATTTCCGCAACCGACATTTCCGCAACGGGGAATAACTCGGCTCGTCGGGGTCCTAGAACCATGGGATGGGTATCATTGTGATCAGCATCGGTAACACTATCATGTCATATATTGATCTTTGATCTTTGCTAACTCCGCTACATTTTTGCAATGAGGCGTGATTTCGCTCAAAATCATTCAAGACGAGCGTGAAGCGTATCGTTCGACTCCTCATCACCTGTATATATCCAACCAATAATAGACCTTTGATCTTTTCCAACTCGTCCTCACATCGGCAACGAGAACCATCAGTCCGAAGTCGGTACCATATCCGGAACCAGGTGAAACCGCGGTCCTAAAATGGATGTAACGCTCGAATGTTGATGCAGGGTATAGCCTTGCATCGCCTCCCTTGATGTGGTTTGCCGACCGCCAAAGAGCCCCTCAGAGACCCAGGTCTCTCAACTTGCTGTCAAGACCCTCGCGACACGCGCACACGCGTCCACGCGATGGTGAGCTACCGTAAACTACCGTAACCCGGTTCGGTGGGTCAGATCAAGTGCCATCGGTCAGATTTCACTAAAAATTGTCTGAATAGCCGCTACGTGTGCAATATCATTATTAGCTATGGCTGACTACCGTAATCTACCGTAACCCGTTTCGGTGGGTCAGATCAAGTGTCATGGGTCAGATTTCACTAAAAATTGTCCAAATGGTCACTATGTGCGCGGTATGATTATGTGTTATTGTAAACTACCGTAATCTACCGTAACCCGGTTCGGTGGGTCAGATCAAGTGCCATGGGTCAGATTTCACTAAAAATTGTCTGAATAGCCGCTACGTGTGCAATATCATTATTAGCTATGGAGGACTACCGTAATCTACCGTAACCCGTTTCGGTGGGTCAGATTAAGTGCGGTGGGTCAGGTTTCAGTATAAATTGTCCAAATGGTCACTATGTGCGCGGTATGGTTATGAGTTATTGTAAACTACCGTAATATACCGTAACCCAGCTCGGCGGGTCAGATTAAGTGCGGTGGGTCAGATTTCAGTATAAATTGTCCAAATGGTCACTACGTGTACTTTACAGTAATTGACAACAGTTCATAACTATTTCGCACACATATTGGTCATTCCGACAATTTTTAGAGAGATCTGACTCATCGCACTTGATCTGACCCACCGAACCGGGTTACGGTAGATTACGGTATTTTGCAATAGCTCATACTGATAGCGCACACATAGTGACCATTTAGACAATTTTTAGTGAAATCTGACCCATGGCACTTGATCTGACCCACCGAACCGGGTTACGGTAGATTACGGTAGTTTACAATAACACATAATCATACCGCGCACATAGTGACCATTTGGACAATTTTTAGTGAAATCTGACCCATGGCACTTGATCTGACCCACCGAACCGGGATACGGTAGATTACGGTAGTCCGCCATAGCTAATAATGATATTGCACACGTAGCGGCTATTCAGACAATCGTTAGTGAAATCTGACCGATGGCACTTGATCTGACCCACCGAACCGGGTTACGGTAGTTTACGGTAGCTCACCATCGCGTGGACGCGTGTGCGCGTGTCGCGAGGGTCTTGACAGCAAGTTGAGAGACCTGGGTCTCTGAGGGGCTCTTTGGCGGTCGGCAAACCACATCAAGGGAGGCGATGCAAGGCTATACCCTGCATCAACATTCGAGCGTTACATCCATTTTAGGACCTCGGTTTCACATGGTTCCGGATATGGTACCGACTTCGGACTGATGGTTCTCGTTGCCGATGTGAAACCGAGTCGGAAAAGATCAAAGGTCTATTATTGGTTGGATATATACAGGTGATGAGAAGTCGAACGATACGCTTCCCGCTCGTCTTGAATGATTTTGAGCGAAATCACGCCTCATTGCAAAAATGTAGCGGAGTTAGGAAAGATCAAAGATCAATATGTGACATGATAGTGTTACCGATGCTGACCACAATGATACCCATCCCATGGTTCTAGGACCCCGACGAGCCGAGTTATTCCCCGTTGCGGAAATGTCGGTTGCGGAAATGTCGGTTGCGGAAATGTCGGTTGCGGAAATGCCGTTGCGGAAATGTCACCCCCCCCCAAAAATCGATAATTAACATATAAAACTTGAATCTAGAGTGAAAGTTCTCTAATACAAGTTAGTACATCTAGTCAAGTAGGTGACTAGACCAATACAGGCCTTGGCAAAGAATCAATAATATCGATTACACGGAATAAATACAAAAATTGTCATTAAATATATCGAAACAGTCCCATATTGTGTCTATTAGCTTGAATATACTCATACTTTTGTTTGTTTTCCTTTTCTCCTCCACAACAGCACAAAGTAATGAATGTCACTGTTATGATTCCGACGACGAAGGCTAAACCGAATGCTGAAATATGAAATATTGATCTTTGATCTTTGATCTTTAATCTTACCAAAGATCATGAGAACGGCGAAATGATTAGGATCTTTTTGATTGAAAAGAGCTCCTAAGACGTCAGCCGAATGGACGAATGAGAAGAAAGAGAAGAGAAGAAGGACGACCAATGGATCTGACATTATGAAGAATAAATGAATGAAGAGAAGGAATTATTCGATAATGAAGGATTTAAAGTGATGATTTTGAATGATCTCTTCATTTCATATACTATTTCTTTATTCTCTAATTGTGAGAGTGAATGGACAGAGAAACAATGATATGAAGACGATCAGACAACTGATAATAATAATAATAATGATAATAATTTATAGATTTAAAAGAAACACGGTACAGAATAAATAAATGTAGACTGATGATGAACATGTAATAACATTATTGCGTGAAGATAGAAGACGAGAAAAAAGAATTATCAGAGGGCGATAACTTTAAATACAATGGTTTTGAGAATTCAGGAAACTTGAGGGTTTATATTCTGTCTGTATTGAACTATGAATAGATGATGATAGAGGGAGGCAGAGATAGTTGTACCTAAGTAATTTCTGTTTACTTACTTCTCATTCTGTATCTTCTTTGTATACTGTTTCTTCCTTCTTCCGGGTTCTACAACATTCTTCTTCAACAAAATCTTATTCAATGAAACATCTGATAAAATAATGATTTGATCAACCCGATCTCTCTTTTTTCATTAGCAAAAATGATAAGGTCCTATGCCGAGATGCTTTTGTTGTTAGTTGAGAACTATTCCCAATTGTCCTTCACAACCGCTATAAGGGGCTAAAATTCAATGTATGAATCCAATCCGGCGAACATTTTTGAGCTTTTATCGAAAATTTAACTTCTTATTTGTCAACCAATACTTTGAAAATCGACTGTCCAGATATGAAGGATCCGAAATCTCTGTGAACATATTTTGTTTTTTTCCCTGTAGTTCTTGGAGGTAGGATTCTGTAAATTGTGTTTACTTCTCATTCTATATCAAGACAGATGATGTTTATGCAGTCTATTCATAGGAAAACCGTTGATTCTTCGTTTCATCTATGTCAATATATTTTTCTCGGTAGTGTTCTACTGTACCTCATACAGAATACGTTGTGTGCTTTGAGAGAAAGGAGAGGTAGAAGAAGAGGAAGGAGAGAGAAATGAGTAGATGATGAGGAGAGAAGAAGCATGGATCGTAGATCACTCAATAGTGTACTTATGTACTCCATCGAGACCAATGACAACCCTTCTCAAACTCAGTTTAGAACCAACAAATCAAATATTTCCAAATATTTAAGTTCAATTTAACGAGTATGCAATATCTTGTGTATCAAACGAAAACGCAAAGTAATTAACAAATTTATAAATTCAATAAAACAAAAAGTATCTATCTATTCATACAACAATCTATCCTAATATTGATCGTTGAAAAGACTTTCGATATGCGATTAAATGCTATAGATGTTATTGATTTTTGGAAATGTATATCGATTGATTGAATGACTAGAAAGAAGAGTAAAAGCAATATTGAAAATAGTCAACAACAATGTACAATTATTGTTTTAAACAGTCATGGATAAGGCATCTGAAGGGTACGGTAGTTCGTTAGGTCAGGGTAAGGAATAGGGTGGAGTATACGGTATTTGGTAAGGGTATATATAGATTACGGTAGAGGAAGGGGAAGGTAGGAATGGACAGAATCGATTGAGCAAGTGGTTAGCATTGTTAATTATCGATTGATAGCACTCGTTTTCATGAGGAATTCGTGGATGTGTGAATAATACTGTATTTGAACCTTCTCTTTGGAAATTATTGATTGAAAGAAACTTATTGATTAGTTTTACATGTTATTGATTGATTTGGCGGAAAGAATTATAATATACGACGGTATTAAGTAGCTGCTAAACAGCTGAAACTTCCTGAACTTCATAACGAGAGTCAGTCGACATGCTTGATATCGATTGAATGTCCCTATTACGGTTATAACCTCTGAAATTATTGATTTTTCTGTTAAATGAACAATAGGGTATACGTAAAGTATTCATAGATCTCTATCACTCATATCGCTGTATTTTACATCAATGTATTGTTTTTGCTGGATGAGTAGATAAATATGCGCATGTGGTTTGATGTTGATGATTTGACACATGGGTGATAGCTATAGTAGAATTTCAAAACATCTCAATATGTATATCGTTTTGACTCTCAAAACAAATAGCTAGCTTAAAAAGTTGATGGGTGCGCCAAACATGAACGCTCCTGTACCCTTAGTCAATGTGTTTGCTAAAAATTATCAAGATGAATAGTAAATCAATAAATATCTTACCTTGTTTGTAGGAATAACAAAACAGCATCATAAAGACTAGCATATTGTTCTGCACTTTGTACCATTTTGATTCGTTGTTCTCTTAATCTCTTTACTCTTCCAAATATATCGATTGATTCCAATGGATTTGTATCAATCGATGAAATCAATTGCCATAGGGCAATGAAGACTCCCGTTCGACCGATGCCAGCACTGAAATTTAATTTTTCCTTGTTTTGCAAAATCATTCACTTAAATCATTCGTAACTGAATGTAAGAGCAATTCTTGATCATTTACCAAAAGTCTGAAACGCCAAATCAAAATGAAGAATTTTCGAATTTCTCAATTTAGAAATGTTTTGATTATTCTGGTCAACAATATTTATCATATGTACTTATCAAATATCCTCACCTACAATGTACCAGAATAGGCGCATTCTTTCCTTGATGACGTTCTTTGATCTTGAGAGCGAGATCTAATAGATTCTGTACACATTCTGGACCTTTTGCATCCAACCAATCTTCAAAATGGAATTGGGTTACCTAAATAATAATAATAAAAATCTAAAATTGACATATCCGCATGATTGAAATAGAGTCTATAGAACGAATCAGACTGTTTTGGTTTAGATCAAAAGCGTAAATGTAAGTATTTGTATAACAAATATTAAAATGAGCATACACTCCTGATTTGATCTCCTTTGATAACATCAAATGTTCGTTGTATAGCACTAGCATATTCAGTGATAGCTACTAATTCTACTCGTATATCTCCATATTCTTCTGATGAACCTAGTTCACGGGGCCAATATTCAGCACATTTTAACTGAAATTAAACAAATTCGAAAATTAATAATCACCAAAAGTAAAAAAAAAAAACAAGACAAAACATGAGACAGCACCAAGACTTTGTCAATCGATAATAGGAAAAATCAATAATCAATTTCTAAGAAGCATATAGTCAAACCTTAAGATGTTCGATAGTTCGTGTTAACATAACAATATGTTCTATTTCTTCTTGCCATATCATTTCCCAGAAATGCGCTACAGTATTCTCTCGTCCCTGAGGAATCGTTTCGGGAGGACCAATTGGTCCTTGAGCTGCGATGAATTCGATTGATGAATCGTCATAGCTCTCAAAGATCAAAGATTAAACACCAAAAATCAAAGATCGTAGGCAAAATATCAAAGACTAAAGATACTTTGATATAACTAGCGTTGATGTAATTATCACTTTCCGATCGACCGAGGAGTTTCACTCGATTGTAATCAACTGCAAATGAACGTTTTATAGAGGTTGTACCAATGTACTCTGAAAAAATATAGCCGATAATATTTTCACTCCGTTTGTATGATGTTTACATGTGCATCCACCTTAAAAGCTATCCTCGAGCTAATTTTAAATTCAACATTCTGACAATACTCTGCGACTGTACCGTTTCGTACTTGAGAATCATGTATGTGATGAGAATGAATAGAAAACTAACAAGTAAGAACATCAAAGAATCGATTTCTCTTCATATTTGCTTCACTAATAGAGGTTGTCTTCTTTTCCAATACATTAAAAGTTTGACGATTCAGAGTCTACAATCACTTATTTATTTTAATTAACACTTATTCATTTTTTTAAATGATTTTAACTACGGAAAATCAAAAAACAAACAAATCGAAATCTTCTGTAACACAAATGAAACATGGAAGTGCATGGTGAAATCAACCATTAGCCAAGAATATTTCTATACATGTTTTATTGTGCCATTGACCAAATCATCGTTCTATATTGCAGTATCAGAAATTATTTATGATCTTTGATCTTTGATCGGTAACAATATTCACCTCAAATTCGTCATATAACAATAGCATATCGTCCTTTTTCAATAATTGAATTCGATTCGAAAAATTGCTCGCCTTGATGCTTCTATAACGTCACGTATAACGGTGGTTGATAAGAAAAATTTTAAAATAAATAAATAAATAAATAAAATAAAACTAACGTATCAATAGCATTGGATTGTTCATTACAGTCATGGGATATTGTAGGAATATGAATACGGTCTGGTCTGAAAATATTGATTGGTTGATCAAAAATATTTTAGAAAATGTATGCTAAATAACTGATCACACCTTTTCAGAATCCAGATCAATGTCTACATTTTTTCGATTAAATTAAAATTCGTACAAGAATTTAGAAAAAAAGCTTTATGCGGTGTTGCATTTCCAAAATGTGAGCACGTCCATGTTTTTCAGTTAGTAAAGCGCACGTGGACGTGAGCACGTTTTGAAAATGTAACACCACCTTAATCAATAAATCAATCAATATTAAACATACCGTACCTATGCACTTTCTTACTCGATCTAACTACAGTAATCGGTGGTGTTTCTTCTTCTCTTTTTCTTTCTTCGTACACTAAATGTTGAGGAGAAAGATGAGTCTCGTACGCAGGAGACACTCCGCGTCTGAATAATTTGAAGTTTGATCTTTGATCTTTGATGTTTAATTTGATCTTCAATTTTACCGCTTATTGGTATATAATATATTATTTATTTGTTTTGACACATTGTTGACGGACATAGCAACTTTTTCATCGAAACTATTTCTTTAAAACAATCGTGAAACATAAGTGAACATCGATTTGATGGGATAAAAGAATTTTCTTTATCTTTATGAATGTAACTATCGCAAACGTCTGTCATATCACAAAATTTTCCGAAATTATGAGTGAAATTTTCAGAAATGAAAAAAATGTAAAAAAAATTTCTTATCGTTTCTGAAAATGTCGCTTTGCTTGGATAATAATCGTTATAGATTACAGTACTAACCTCTTAGCTGTTCTTCTCTGTCTATAGATGGCTATTCCTATACACAATGCAATACAAGTCAATAGGATGAATAATGAACCAAGTGATATCAGAATGATATCCAATGCTGAAAGTGACAATGATGATACCATTGAATGAAAATTATTTCAACACTCCCTCTCCCTCTCCTTCTCACTCTACCTCTACCTCTCCATCCTCTAGCTCTCCATCCTCTACCTCTCCATCCTCTACCTCTCCATCCTCTGCCTCTCCATCCTCTACCTCTCCCTCCCTCTAGCTCTCCCTCCCTCTAGCTCTCCTTCTACCTCCACCTCTGTATATCCACCTCTTTTGTTCAATCCCCATTTAATCCATATGCATCATTCTTCTTTCAACTTGCGTAACCTTTCAGCTCCCCCTTCTCCCCCTCTCCTCCCCTCCCTCTCTCTCCCTCTCCCTCTCCTTCTCTACCTCTCCTCCCTCTCCCTCTCACTTCTGCCAAACTGCACCATCCTCCTCCTCTTCTCTTCGTGTACTCTTCTACCGTGAATAGTAGTATAAAGGGGTCATCTGTAGAGAGAAGAAAAGAGGATCAGAGACGATTAACACGATGAAGCTCGATGAATAAGGGGGAGGGAGAGGGAGAGAGGGAGTGGGAGGTTGACAGGAAATGACAAGGCCGAGACGGTATTGAATGTAGTTATGAGACATCAGATTATAATTTGTATTGTGAAAGAAGTATTGGGTATGGATTGATTCTAATAGTGATGTCAAGATGGAACATACTCATAGATTTCATTCCGTGGGAGTTCAGGAATGATAAATCACTGATTTGGTATAGATCGTATAATGATCACTTTATTTTTGGAAAGATAGTATCCAAAATGTTTACACCTTTCTCGTAAGGATTTTTACAATAGTACACTTTATACGGATCATAAATGAATTGAATCAGAAGTGAGCGAATACAAATAAAAGAGAAAATCACCATTATATAGCTGGAAACTAACAAGCCTACTACTCAGATTCCCCTAAATATCTATATTTTGCTTGTGAAATGTTTTTCTGTTCTGGGACAGGCAAGAGTGATTGATTAGTAATTGATTATCGATCAAGAGTTCAATGAGAATGGTCTCACTTCCATCAAATTAGTGTTAATTCAATCGATTCATTACTAATTCTCCCTGAACTGTTCCAATAGACACAAGAGTAAATGACATGGGGATATTATATAGATATATTTGATATATGTCTATAGTTATAGAGAATTGGTCGTTATAACTACGCATATGGCATGGGTAATAGTTATATCAAATGGAATAGAGGAAATATATGAAGAAATAATGAACTTGTGAAGGGTAATCATCGACGTTCTCTTTTATATATTTGGAGTTTCAATTTGCACTTTTCAAGTTTTGTACCCTATTTTGAATAAAAATTATCTCAATATTTTCGTGATTTTCAGAGGCTTAGAATATACAAACAAGGCACAACCAAGAGCAATTTTCAAACTCTCCTCTTTGGGCAATACTCTCTCGCTTTCTTTATCTACGAGAGAGTATTGCCAGAGCGGAGAGCAAAATTTAGTCGGTGTGTGCCTTTATGAATGATATTAAAAGGAACTCTCGCTGTGAGAGAATAGAGAAATAGTATGTATCATGTCTACACCCACCAACCTTTTTGCTCTTTACTCTATTTATTTTTATTAAAAATTCACTGCAAATTGTAGTCGTGACTAAACAAAAAAGAGATAAAAATAACAAAAGATACATGATAAAATAATAAAAGATATGACTATAAAAGTGTGTATTACTATGGAATCATACGAATATATCAAAATATTTGATAGACTGACAAAACATTGAATGATAATAATTGATAATAGGAAGGGAAATACAAACGGAACGATTTATTAGACTCAAACCATAGTTGGAATTCTACACGATAACGAAACCTTTGAACACATGGATTTGAAACCCTAACCGATAAGCGTTTGAACTCTCAAGGTTTAGAAACCCTTGAATATAAGGATTATGGTTACAACGAAGCCAACTTTCAATGTATGTAGGTACAAAAGAAATATACAAATAAATAGCAACTAATTTTAAATTACAAAGTTAAAACTAAAGTGAAAAATATATATGACTTATATGAGATAACTAAAAGCAATGACTATTTTGTATTCTACCTGTTTAGTACCGTTCCTAATGCCTTTGGGAGTTAGAACATATTTAAAATGCTAATTAAGTCCATAGTTTTTTTGCAAAGAGACTAGTCTTTGCTGGAGGCAATAAGCAATAAGAGAAGAAGAGGAACATCGAAATGACTAAAAGGAAAAGAAACGATCTCTTCATATCATATTCTATTTCTGATAGAGAGGGTCTAATCCATGTCCATTCACTTATCTCCCTATCTCTCTACGCCCCACTCTTCGCTAGTTATTAGTTATCTTATTTCGTTGCTTTTTATTTATTTATTCTTTCACATCTCATTCTCAGTAGGTCCTACATTACACCTTAGTAATTGTCTTCATGAACTCCCTTCCGACCCTTGGTCCTCGACTTTCTCAATGACGATCTTTATCACAGCCTCCTCCACCCGGTTATAAGCCTCCGTGCAGCACAAGCATCCTCGCACACTCTAATTATGCCACATTGCAATCACTTGTTCACTTGTACCATATTGCACCGACTAATCGTCAAAGAGAGGGATCATGGTGTCATGGTTGAGTTCCCCCTTTAAAACCCAATAAATTTTCCATACCCCCTCCCAACCCCCAATGCTGTGATCTAGTTATTGCAGCTATAAGCATTCCCTTATTAATTTATTTATTCTCCATCTATCAAATTTCTTTCATCTGTTTTAATGTAACGCATAAGGAAATAAATATATATTATTATGTTTCACCATTGTCATAATGCAAAAGTTTCGGAAATAAGTTGCTTCGTCTGCGAATAGTGTGTGAAAACAAATTAATATTATATATCAATACGCGGTCAAATTAGAGTCCAAATTCCGAATTTCAAAGATCAAAGATCAAACTTCAAAATGTTCAGTGAATTTGAAAAAAAATTTTTTTAATGACAGGACCATCAACATCTATTTGTGCCCCCCCCTTACAGAAATGGAAACTAGGAATAGAGAGAGAGGGGTGGAATCAGTCATTCATATCAGAAGAGAGAAATAGTATGTGATATGAAGAGAGTGTTGACTAGAGTTATGTATTGTGAGGTGTTTATGGATTTGAACTCATATCGATTGAAGGTCATCCAATTGTTGTTTACAAAACAATGAATAAAGTAATAATAAAATGAAGAAATGAATAAAATAAGGTATGATGACAAAATGAATAGATAATGGAGAGATGGAATATATGGAAACTGTATGAATAAAGCAGTAAACTTGTGGTAGAGGGAATGGGAATGGAGAGAGGTAAAGAAGGACGAAGGGGAGGGGAAGTTAAAGGAAGAGGAGGAGGACATGGTAAGGGAGCGGAACGATGGAGGAGAGAGATAGGGGGAGGAGAGATGTGAGAGGAGGAGAAGGAGAGGGAGAGAGGGGGAGTAAAGGAAGAGGAAAGAGAAAGAGGAAGAGGAGGAGGTGAGAGAGATGGAGAAGGAGAGGGAGAGAGAGAGAGAATGAAAGGAGAGGGAGAGGAATAGCTTCCTCCTCCCTTTATTTTCAACCATTCGTGTTGTTGTTCTATGGATGAAATCTTCATTAATCCGAGAAGAAGAAGAAGATATATGATAGATACTGAAGGAGGGGAGGGGAGAGGGAGAGATAGTAAGAAAGAGAGCAGTAATAGAGAGAGAGAGGGAGATAGAGGAAGAGGTAGAGGGGTGGAGAGAGGAGTAATAGAGAGGGAGACGGAGAGGGAGAGAGAGAGGGAGAGGTAGAGGGATGGAGAGAGGAGTAATAGAGAGGGAGAGGGAGAGAGATAGTGCGCGTTAGAGCTGGGCATAGACCAATTAACTGTGTAGAGAGAGAGAAGTAGTAATACTGCCGCAATATAATAGATCTTTAAATCATTTTCATAATTCGTAATGTGAATAGAGAGAATGAATGAAAGAAGAAGAAAAGAAGACAAAAGTGATGGATATATGAATGAATGGATACATATTGAATAGAGGGGAGAGGGAGAAAGGTAGAGGGATGAGTAGGGGAGGAGAGGGAGAGATAGAGGGAGAGAGAGGAAGAGGGAGAGGGAGAGTTAGATGGAGAAGTAGAGGGAGAGAAAGGTAGAAGTTAGTGATGCGTAAGGGCATATGTACACTCTTCTTCAACTACTCATTACTCTATCTTCATCTCACTTGTTTTTACTGAAATCTATCCCTATGTCCCATCCCCTCCTTTTCCCTCTACCTCTCCCTTTCTCTCTCCCCACCCCTGTCTCCTCCTTCTCTCCCTCTCTCCCCCTCTCTCACCCTTTATATCCCCCTGGGTCATATCCGGGTTAATTAGCTTGTTGTAAAAAAACTTTCTATAAATAAATTTCTCAAAACCCAAACTAACAAGGGAATGGTCTGAAGACACATATCCCGATCTTCACGAAACTTTGAGGGTATACTAATTAGAACACGCTGTTTCCATTTCCGTTTTAAAAAACTGCACATTATTTTTTTGAAGACCACAATACAGTCCCGCA
This sequence comes from Parapristionchus giblindavisi, assembly GCA_943737045.1. Taxonomy (NCBI): domain Eukaryota; kingdom Metazoa; phylum Nematoda; class Chromadorea; order Rhabditida; family Diplogasteridae; genus Parapristionchus; species Parapristionchus giblindavisi. The sequence continues at coordinate 70,610 of CALSFV010000352.1, forward strand.
CGTTCGCGCTCCCTAAACGCGGCCCCCCGCGGCCCGCGGGGGCCCGCATCATGCCGCATCGATGAATAATTGTTTTTCAAACAATTCATTGCTTGTGATCGTTGCATCATCATATAATATTAATATCACCGCAGAAACGAAAATTTTTGGCTGAGCGTGGACAGCGTCACACAGCCAGCCGTGCCCCCGAAACGCGGCATGATGCGGCCCCCCGCGGCCCGCGGGGGCCCGCATCATGCCGCATCGATGAATAAATTTTTTATTCAAACATTTCATTGGTTGCGATCGTTGCATCATCATGTCCGCACCCTTATTTGATGATGCAACGATCACGAACAACGAATTGTTTAAAAAAAATTTATTCATCAATGCGGCATGAGGCGGCCCCCCGCGGGCCGCGGGGGGCCGCAACCTCCCCCATTTAGGGAGCGCGAACGTGCGAAGCGGTCCACACTCAACCGAAATTTTTCGTTTCTGCGCTGATATTAATATTATCTGATGATGCAACGATCACAAGCAATGAAATGTTTGAAAAACAATTATTCATCGATGCGGCATGATGCGGCCCCCCGCGGGCCGCGGGGGCCCGCGTTTAGGGAGCGCGAACGTGCGGGACTGTACAACATTTTGTAAAAAATAGCAAAAGATATACGTCATGTGGGAGTCGAACCTGCTCCTCCCATGAAGTACTATTCTGCGCCCTAAACCGCTCAGCCACCAATACCATTGTGAAGACAGCGTTAAACGATGTTATGTAGCCAGTGAAAAATCTATCTCGCTTCAAAAAAATAATGTGCAGGTTTTTAAAACGGATTTGAAATCAGCGTGTTCTAATTAGTATAACCTCAAAGTTTCGTGAAGATCGGGATATGTGTCTTCAGACCATTCCCTTGTGAGATAATACCGTGTTCAAAATCCATGAAAAGAAATGGAATAAAATGGAAAATGGCAAGGGTTCGTGTGGGGACTCTTCATTTCCATTCGCAACGGAAATTTCCGTTATAATCAGAGAAAACTCTCCTCGTTTCTCACCCTCTCTCGCATTTTTCATTTCTTTTCATAACTGAAGACCACAGAAGATAATAATTCTATTATTCAATATCAATTATCCTCGTCTATTTGATATTTGATCATAATCTAATATAAGAATAACATACCATCCATAATATTCCTTCCTTTATTCTCTTCTTCCTCTCATATTTCCTTTGTCCACTTTTGAATCACTGAAATCGATATGAGAAGGAATCTGAATCATGGAGAGGTAGAGGGAGGGCAAGAGGGAGAGGGAGAGGGAGAGGGAGATAGAGAGAGAGGGAGAGGGAGAGAAAATGAACAGGAAGCGGGATTGAATGATATCGAGAGGATATACACATATTATGTGTTTATTCTATAGAAAGAACGGACAATATATTGAACTTTGATCTTTCGATGTCTGATAGAGATCAAAGATCAAAGTGACCGTATGATAAAACTGGAAAGAATACAGTTGAAAAGAAGCTTTTAAATATAAATATTTATTCATAATATTTAAAGTGATGATAATATTTGATAGAATTACGAAGCATAAGAATGATGATTACGATAAAGTGTATATAATATGCTTTTAATAATATTTAAAGAGAAAGGCTTCGAAGATATGATGATGATGAATCTAACGTGTTTTGAATAGATATTGAGAAGGAGAGGAGAGAGGGAGAGAGGGGCAGAGGGAGAGAGAGACGGAGAGGGAGAGAGAGAGAGGGAGAGGGAGAGGGAGAGTGAGATAGAGAGTACGAGGGAGAGAGAGAGAGAGGGAGAGGGAGAGGGAGAGTGAGATAGAGAGTACGAGGGAGAGAGAGAGAGGGAGAGAGGGAGAGGGAGAGTGAGATAGAGAGTACGAGGGAGAGAGAGAGAGAGGGAGAGATGATGAGTAAGAAAGAAGGATAAAAGACAACGTAGATAAAGAAGAAATCAGTCAAAGATCAAATGCTACAAAACATAAATAATATACTAATATAATAATATAATAATGAATAAACATTAATGACCAATTGATGATTTAATCACTTGTGAACTAACAAGGGAACGTTCCCAACTTGTCCTGGACATATGAGATGGCAATAGCATGAATAGAATCAGTTTTCGATGCTGATTACGAATCCGCTTTCAAACGTTGCCAACTCGAACTGAGCTACGAGAAAATCGATATTGAAGATCGTCTATTGATTCGGAAATTAGTGTGGAATCCTACACAAATCATCCTAATGAGCTCATGAACTCATATATCAATTATACAAACAACTGCTGTTGTGATTTAGTTGATAAGGTAGATAAAATGTGAATTTTCAAATCAACAAGTCGAATTTCAATATCGATTTTCTCGAAGCTCAGCTCGATTGGGCAACGTTTGAAAGCGGATTCGTAATCAGCATCGAAAAGTGATTCTATTCATGCTATTGCCATCTCATATGGCCAGGACAAGTTGGGAACCTTCCCTTGTAAGAAAAGAAAAAAAATAAAAATCTCTCCTCGTTTCACACACTCTCTCGCCTCTTCTTGTAGCCAATCATGAAGAAAGTATAACGAACCATTGGTCATTACCTGATAAAGACTCTTCATTCTCATACAATAAGATAGTATCGATGATTCAAGAGAGATACATTATTTCATAAGATCTAAGATCCATCTTTTCTTCGCTCTTTCATCTTTATTTCATAAAATACTCTTTTATAAATGGAGAGATCATCGATGATTATCGATCGATTGAATATTAATAAGCGAAAAATCAATAATCGTTTCTTGAAGGAAAAGAAGTGCGATTCATGGTAAAGAAGAAAAGGATTGAATGAGAAGTAAAAGAATGAATGATCAGAGAAGGAAAAGAGATATGACTAAAGGGAGAGGGAGAGGGAGAGAAAAGGAGAGGGAGAGGGAGAGGGTGCGAGTAGTGGAAAAATTGATTACTCATCGCATTGGCCGGCGTTTTTGTGATAAGGACAAAATCATAGACTGACAGAAGTGAATTTAGAAAGGGAGAGGGAGAGGGATAGAGAGGGAGAGAGAAAAGAGAGAGAGAGATAGAGAAAAGGAGAGGGAGAGAAGTAGAGGGAGAGAAAAGGAGAAGGAGAGACTGAAGATAGAGTAAGAAGGCGTTCGCAGACGATGAATGTCAATAAAGCACATCAAAGGTGTTTTGAGAAAGAGATACAAGAGATGGAGGAGAGGGAGAGGTAGAGGCAGAGGTAGAGAAGGAGAGGGAGAGAATGAGAGGGAGAGGGAGAGAATGAGAGGGAGAGGGAGAAGCCAGTAGTCCGTATGGATCATATTCATAGTGAGAGATAGATATAATAGTCTTTATCCTTGAGAGAAAGAAAGGATCATATAAAAGAACGAATTGAATGGCAATGAATGAATACATACAAAGATGATGAAACCAATTGAGAATTACTCCGAGTTTAGTTACTATTTCATCCTACAAAAGGAAAGATACAATTCTAGAGAGGTTACTGGATTCAATAGTCACGAGAAGTACTGTGATATTCGAGTTTCGAACGAAAAGAATACGCGAGACAGTATGAAAAACGAGCAGAGTTTTCACTATTTTTCTTTTCTTTTCGTAACTGTTGAACAAAACGAAATAAAATCGAGAGAATTTTCGGACTGATCATAATATTTATTAGGGTTGACTGATACAGGGGAGAGTGATAGAAGGCCTCATAAAGTGACCAAACTTTCTCTGATTATGAAGAGGGTCTGGTTAGAGTAGAGAAGAGGGTGTTTAGAATCTTACACAGATTAAAATAATTTATGTTTTTTTTGCATATTGTAAATAGGAAAGCTTTCTTCAACTATCGCTTTCCAATTACTTAGAAACATTTGATTTGTGATTGAAACTTATTCCAAATATTACGTCATCTTCTCTTTATTTTTAGAATAAAATATCTTCACCGTTATCAAAATTCTCATCTCTCACTAGGAGTCACCACACCTATTTTTGGTCAAAATGGAATTAGTACAATTTCAGAAAGTATTTTTTCAAAACCTTGTGCGACCTACGGTTCAAAATTGTGCTCTTTAATAGTAACAATAAGATAAATAATGGGAGGGTTGAGTGTATCCTTTTAGTCAACCCTAATGAAATGAATGACAAATCAGAAAGAACTCATACGATATGAATAGATATGGAATGATAAATCATTGATATGATAAAATAGTCATTGATAACAAACAAATTATCGATCGAAATTATTAATTTTTCTATTAAAATTCATCGATTTTTTCGGAAAGACTGACTAGGATTGAACCCGTAAGAGGAATGAGAATGGATATGCGTACAATTGAGGTCTACTCGTATTATGAAATCAACACATGGAACTATTCGATGAGAGATCAAAGATCAAAATGGGCAGAGTTAAGGAATGTGAAAGATCAAAGATCAGTGCCGTCTTCGACACTTTTGATTGGAGGAAGACGAGATGGAGTGATATTGGAAAGAGCGAGAGTCTTCTCTTCCAATTGTGAAGTTAACCATCGATAACAATCGAGAACTACATGGAAGGTCCAAATCTGGAAGAGATCAAAGATCAATAGGGGCGGAGTCTATATTGATTAATCCAATTAGTGAAGGAATGGATGTTGTGAGTCATTAAGAGGTTAACCCTTTAGTTATGGAAGGTGAGAGGAAGAAGTAAAGAATTAGTCAGATGAGTTTTGTTTGCACACTCTTACTCTCTCTTTCTCTCCCCTCTCCCTCTCCCTCTCTCTCCCTCCCTCTCTTCCTCTCTTTCTCTCTCTCTCTCTCTCTCTCTCTCTCTCCCCCCCCTCTCTCTCTCTCTCTCTCTCTCTCCCTCTCCCTCTCTCTCCCTCTCTCCCTCCCTCTCTTCCTCTCTTTCTCTCTCTCTCTCTCTCTCTCTCCCCCCCTCTCTCTCTCTCTCTCTCTCCCCTCTCTCTCTCTCTCTCTCTCTCTCTCTCCCTCTCCCTCTCTCTCCCTCTCTCCCTCCCTCTCTTCCTCTCTTTCTCTCTCTCTCTCTCTCTCTCTCTCTCTCTCTCCCCCCCTCTCTCTCTCTCTCTCTCTCTCTCTCTCTCTCTCTCTCACTCTCTCTCTCTCTCTTTGGTCGTGGTCTGGTCTTCTTCTACTGCCATAACCATCTCCTCGGAGACTCATTATATCATTCATATTATGATTAACATTAATCAGACTCACATTTATCACTCCCAATAGAATATACGACAGAGCCACGATGATTATCACTCCAATTAATGCTCTGCAAGAAATGGTCTTTGATCTTTGAACTTTGATCTTTGATCTTTCTTAACTTACTTTGATATCATGACCATGGATACGTCAGATCGTCCTTCTTTCCATATAGGAGAAGGAATATCGATTGATGATACCATAATCCTCAACTCAATGGAGGTCCCACACAGAAGAGTATAGAGGGCGAAGAGGGCCAGACCGAATACGGTAATGATCACTAGGGCCTACAGAGTATTGATTGATTTTGTAAGTAAAATATAATGAATGTTTTTCAGGGATCAGTGGAACCATGTCATGTCACTACAGATCCGGTGAGCCACAGCTCAGTTGATCTCGATAAAGTGATGAAATGTAAAATGTGATAATGTATTTTAGAAAGAAATTAATTTATTTAATTAAATTATTAAAATAAAATGAATGATAAACTAAATACCTGCATGAGTAGATGTGGTACCAGTAATAGTGGCATTTGTAATAGAATAGCTGATAGTAGAAGAATAATGGCGATGAGAGAAAGAATAAGAAGAGATAAATAAATAGATGATGAAAGAGCTGATTGTGTAGCTGTTGATGATGATAATTGAGAGATCGATAGAGCTGTCTACAAATTATATTTATTTTTTTTTTATTAATTATAATTATTTATGAACTCAATTATCGGTGGAATTATCAACAAGAGTTGTTTTCGGGTTATATAAATCATGTGAAACGTATTTCACTATCTTTACCTTCACACAGTAAGAAAGTAAAAGGATACTCAAATAAGTTTCAAATCAATTTCATATTTCGAAATATTTTATGCGTTTGATTTTGCCAAGATTTTTTTTCAGCCTATCGAGCAGTATACGAACAATATCTTGAAGTAGTAATGGATAAAAGACTGAGAAGTACCTGTGATAGAATGAATAATATTTCAATGATTGCAATTGTAATCGAAAGAGTTTTGACATGAAATAATCTGAGACATCGTTGTTCACGAGGAGATATTGATGATGATGACATACACACCTACAATTTATTATTATTATTATTATATTTAGTATTATTATTATATTTAATTCAAAAGATGGGCATAATTTGGATTCGACCTGCACTTTTCAAGTTTCGTCCGTTTAAGAATAACAACGTCAAACAATTTTAATTGCTTGCATCTCAAACTTTGTCAACATAACCCTTGTACAGATATGACTAAAAACAGAAATGATCAAAGTAAGCTAGAGAAGAGAGAAATAGTGTGTGATATGAGGAGACGGTAGACAAAGATTAATAACTTTTTAATATCTTTTACTAAGACGATAGTGATCCTGTCTATGTACGTTTCGCTTGATAGATACATTAAACTCATCTTATCTACCATACAATACACCCCTTCTAATTGTAAAGAATAAATATATGTATATGTATAATCCGATGATGTATCAACATTATCATAAATAATATTACTTAATTAATTAACTAATATCTGGGTCTTTTCTTCAGGGAATTAGGGTCACTCTGATCAAACATAAAGATAACCACACTACCATAATAGTGTCGCCAGCTTTTCGCGCATTAGTCAATCGACAAGTTGTAGGAATCAATCAATAAATCAATCAATAATCAGAGAAATTTTAAAAACTGATGAATAATAATGTGTAGGGAATGGTGTTTGATAATTTGAATCAGTAATTCCATTTCAAAACGATAAGAGAAAAGCTACCAAAAAGTGATTAATTACTGATTTTGCAAGTAAATTTTGATAAAAGGAAAAATATTTCCTGTTCAAAAGTTGCGAAAAGAAAGAAATCTCGTCTCGTTTGGTAGTACATTTTCTCGTCTCTTTTTCTTTTCTTACAACTTTTGTGCAGAAGATTAGACAAATGCCATGATGACGAATCAACACAAAACCCATTTATAAAATCAATAATTATTTACATAAATCATGATAAATAGTAATTAAATTCAAATCACGAGTGATTAATTAGTGATAAGTGAATTTGATCTGTGACTATCGATATCTCATTCTATAGTTCAAACATATCTTTCTCCGATTCATAACGCTTCATTAGCTCAGACTACTTCAACCCTATTCTAATCACACCGTTTCATCTCTCCCTCTACCTCTACCTCTACCTCTGCCTCCCTCCCTCTCCCTCTCTCCCTCTACCTCTCTCCATATCCTTGCCATTCTAACTCTAACATTGGATGGAAAACAGGATGGCAATAGATAAATGTTCATCGTAGTAGCAATAGGGCACATTGAGAAGAGAGAGGAGACATAAGTAAAACGATTATGGTGTACTATAAAGAGTGAACGAAGATCAACGAATGTATAGAGGAAGAGGAAGGGAAAGAAGAGGAGGAGAAGAGGATGGAAGAGGAATAAGAAGAGGATGGAAGAGGGGAAGGAAGAGTTGAGAAGAGGAAAAAAAGAAGAGGATCAAGGATGGTAAGATAAGAGAAAGTCAGCTGAAACGAAGTGATAGTGAAGCTGGGATGAAGAAGGAGGACACAAGGTTTATGGGATAAAGGGAGATGGAGAGAGAGGGAGAGATGGAGAGATGGAGAGAGAGAGAGAGAGAGAGAGAGAGAGAGAGAGAGAGAGAGGGGGAGAGGGAGAGAGGGAGAGGGAGATGGAGAGATACTTTAAGATCTTGAGGTTAAGAACAAGGATAGGTATGGAAGAAGATCAGTTAGAATGAGGAGAAGAAGGGGCTTGATTGAAGTAGTCAAATGATTGAAGATGAAGATAAGATTCAAGGATCTGTCCCTCTCCCTCTCTCAATTTCCCTCTCCCTCTCTCCCTCTCCTTCTAGGATCTCTAGATAGTTCCTTATCAAGTAACCAGTTCTTTCAATGGATTCATTGGCATCTTGACCTACATGAAAGAGAGTGAAATGACCATTATGAGATTAAAGACAGAGACGTTTTTCAATTCGCTGGCTTTTAACAAAAAGTAAGGCAAAGAGACATTGTGCGTGATCCACACCCAACTTCTGACCGTCAGAGAAAAGCAATAAATCGCACAGTACTAAATATGCCAGAAGAAATCAACGAGGGGATTTGAGCGGCCTTTTAAAGTAATTTACTTATACTTTATACAGCGCTTTTAATATCTTTAAAAATACCTATCTTTTAAAAATTTTTCTGGAGTAGAGAACTGTGCTAAATACATACGATTGATCGGTGAATAAAGCGGGAAAGCAAATGATTTGAAGATAATTTTGAAACAATATTTTTTCGAAAAAAAGTTGCATAGATACGAAAATAAGTGTTCTAACATTAAGAAGAATAAGAAGGAGAGTTGTAAAAAGAGTTAGGATGTCAGTGTCAAAAGGTAGGAAATAGATTGAATGGAGTAAATGAATGGAACATCTTGTGGACTATTCCATTGAAGTGAGCTAATCATTGAAGGACAGGTGGGTCCTGAGTGGATTTACTTGAGAGTACGGTAGATGGTCACAGCGTTTACACAAGGATAGCGGCCATTTAAAACTTGCCAAATGCCAAAAATACAGTATTGAGTAAACGTCTGCGCTCTCTCATTTCTGCGCACTATCTCTTTTTTTACCACAATGAGAACACTCGAACCAAAGTTGATGGGTACTTTATTTAGAGAAATTTCAATTTGTGAGAAATGAGTCATCATAGGGTACACTTAGAAAGATAACATCTTCCCATGATTTGAGTATCTAAAACTTCAAGTTCGACAAAAGGGTTAGAGAACATGGGAAAAGTTTTAGATTCTAATAGTGTGGGAACATAATGGTATTTTGTTAGTGAAACTCATGAGAACGGAACAGAAATGATTCTTGTGAACTTCATTGAAAACTTTAGAGTGGAAATGAAACTGAACATTTAATGGAATATTTTACTAAATTTGATGGAAATGAAGAATGAAAGTGGATATGATAATGGAATGATGAAGGAGATATCACTCTCACTATCTGATTGTCACTACAGGAGGTAGATCAACCTGATTGAGAAGGAGAGGGAGAGGGAGGGGAGAGGGAGAGGGAGAGAAGAAGAGGGAGAGGGGGAGAAGGAGAGGGAGAGGGAGAGAAGAAGAAGGAGAGGGAGAGAAGGAGAGGGAGAAGCAGATGGATAGAAGGTTATGGGAATAATGATTCCAGTTGCGAATCTTTCCAAAATGATGAAATGTTAAATCTATACAGGCACGATGGATAAACATTAATGGAAAAGTTTTCGAATCTCGGCTAAGATTCAGTTTAATAAAAACTCATGTGCACTCATCGATCTACCCGGTGATTTCATGTCACACCTAATCGTCATAGTGCTTATTGTTTGGGCTACGATGTTTAGCGATATAACTATTTCTTCATAAACATAGATATTATTATCACGGATCTCCTGTAAAAATGTAGGAAAATGAGACCCCTTTTGCGACCGTTTTAAAAATTTTTTCTCCGATTTGGCTGATACTTGGTTAGTTAATCATAATGAGGGAAAAGAGAAGGCATAACCACTTGTTTTCGCCAAATTTGCATTTTTATCGATTTTTTGATCTACAACTTTGGGGAGTCATATCTCACTCAAATTTTGACCTACAGCGTGAATTTTTTTTTTCAATCGACTCGAAATGAACTAATCTAGAAGTTACTCTACACAATGTACGCGCGAAAACGTCATCTTCTACCTGTTTTCTTCGAAAAACTGATTTTTTGGGTACAAAATGCAAATTTCCTCAAAATTTTTCAACAAAGGGTACGATTTTTATTCGCAATTCTGTTTCCTCATCCTCGAATTGAGGTACTCACATATTTCTTAAGCCATAAGTCGTGGCACCCGATATCGATCCTCAGAGGGAACCCGGACTTTGCGTTATTTTCATTCAAAAATACATTTCGTATCTCCTCTCTCTTCATTTTCGTGCAAATTCGCACTCAAGGTATACCAATCGAAAGCTCTCGACGAGCTCTACAAAAATGACCGAATAGCACAAGTCATGAAATTTGATCGTTTTCAAGATATGCCAGAAAAACCTTTTTTTCTCCACTTTTTTGCTGTACAATGCAATTGATTCACGGTGCTATTTGCTCCCTAGAACGTGTTTTGCTTATATCAACGTGTTTTGCTTATATTTTGTTATTAGTGTTATAGAAAAGAAAAAAACTGCAAATAAAATAGCAAAGATATAAATATGTTTATCTTAGATATTCAAAGAATCATTGGAAAATAAGCATTTTGAAATACGAAACTATTCATCGATGTTTCCGATATTGGAATCTGAATGGTCGAAAAAAATATCCGGATCATCAAAATACTCCTTCAGATCACTGTGAAGGAAATCATAGACAGCGTCAGCAGTAATCTCTCTATCATCCTCCACCACATCGACCTCCTCCTCGATCTGAATCTCATCCTCCTCCAAATCCATGAGCAAATCATCCAGGAGCGCTCTTTTTCTTCTACTCTTCACTCCGTTACTATCCAGTTGCTTCTTCTTCGCTGTGACGAGAGTTCTGATGAGGTTCTTGATTTGCTCGTGGGTCATTCTCTCAGCAGGAAGGATGTCCACTCTTTCTTTCATTCTTTTCTCGACCTCCTCCGCACGCAACTTCTTGGCATCATTGTAGTACTCGTTGAAAAGTGCAGTGACCAGGTCCTTCGCCTTCTGGTTGTATTTCCCTCCCTTCTTCGTAGTCCTCAGTGCCCATCCAATCGGCGAGCAATAGTACGAGCAAACGCATTGCTGCAATGATCCTATTGATTGCAAAAGAGTAACGAACATACGTGGTTAGAGAGCAAAGTGAAAGTGAAAGCGAATATATCTATCTCTCGTTCAGTGAGAGGGCACGAGAAAAGAGTGCAAAAAACACATTGGAGAAAGCACACAACGTCTCGTTGTGAATCAATTGCATTGTACAGCAAAAAAGTGGAGAAAAAAAGGTTTTTCTGGCATATCTTGAAAACGATCAAATTTCATGACTTGTGCTATTCGGTCATTTTTGTAGAGCTCGTCGAGAGCTTTCGATTGGTATACCTTGAGTGCGAATTTGCACGAAAATGAAGAGAGAGGAGATACGAAATGTATTTTTGAATGAAAATAACGCAAAGTCCGGGTTCCCTCTGAGGATCGATATCGGGTGCCACGACTTATGGGTTAAGAAATATGTGAGTACCTCAATTCGAGGATGAGGAAACAGAATTGCGAATAAAAATCGTACCCTTTGTTGAAAAATTTTGAGGAAATTTGCATTTTGTACCCAAAAAATCAGTTTTTCGAAGAAAACAGGTAGAAGATGACGTTTTCGCGCGTACATTGTGTAGAGTAACTTCTAGATTAGTTCATTTCGAGTCGATTGAAAAAAAAATTTCACGCTGTAGGTCAAAATTTGAGTGAGATATGACTCTCCAAAGTTGTAGATCAAAAAATCGATAAAAATGCAAATTTGGCGAAAACAAGTGGTTATGCCTTCTCTTTTCCCTCATTATGATTAACTAACCAAGTATCAGCCAAATCGGAGAAAAAATTTTTAAAACGGTCGCATGGCTTCTTTCATTCTTACAGGAGATCCGTGTTATATACAACTATATGCAGATTGATTTTCTAAAGATTCAATTGAAATAAAAATGAAGAGGAATGGAATAGAATCTTACTGAAACTGGTTACGGTTTCCTTTCTTTGATCTAGATATATCATTATCACTAATCATTCAACTTTTTTTAATACAGTGACAGAGAAGATTCATGGGTCATCGAAATAACATAAAATTAATTTGAAAATGTCTGCTCTGGCATTCTTTGTCAACGAGACAGCGTGGCCAGAGCGGTGAATTTCAAATTAGCTCGAGGCGTGCCTTTGGCCATATTAAATCACTTTCACAGATCTTGAACTTCAACTTAAAGATTCTTGATTCCTAATTACTTCAATGCAAAACTTGATAATCTCTCACTTTGAATGGGAAATATTTCACGAAGTCGCAAAAATGGATAAGAAAAATAAGAAGATTCAGACAATGAGAGACTTTTGTGCGCAGTCAGTTATATGTATAGCGACTAAACACATTAACTCTCAAGTACTTTATTTTATTGTTTTCTTTTGTTATTTCAAGTAACTTGTCCACCTACGGAAAACATTATCGATTTCATTCCAGTTATGTAAATCTTTCACCAATGATTAGGCAAATTATTTATTGTAATAACATTTAAAGGCACATCCCGAGCTAATTTCTCCGCTCCGTCAATTCTATCGCAAAATTTTAACAATGACATACTTTTCACATTAAATCTCAAGTGATTTATTTTCTTGTTTTCTTTCGTTCCTTCAAGTCAATTTGCCAACTTCCCGAAAACATTATCGATACATGCTCTACCGTATCTAGTCGATACAATTTCTATAGACTACGGTAACGGTAAGATCATACCGTACTCCTTGACTACAGTACACCTTCTCTACCGTAACCTACAGTATACCTGTTTCGTGATAGAAGTAGCAAGGAAGCGAAGCTTCGCTCGAGTTTTATTCATTCTCTATCACTATTTAGTCCATCGATGATTACAGTATGAAAGAAGAGAATCTGAATAATGAATAGGATACGGTATTAGTTGGGTACAGTTTACGGTACGGACATGACAGGAAAAGGACGCATCGGTGAACTATAATCACGGAGTTTTAAAGAGATCTGACAGAGACACAAATGTGAGATTAGGAGTGTATGTCACAATCAATGATCTACTCATATTTCATTATTGTCTATCAGAGATATAACAAACTGTACACAAGAAACAAGAAACAACAAGAGAGTGTGCATGAAAAGAGCAGAGTATTTCAGACTTTTCCTTTCTTTTCATATCTTGGAAAAGGTTTCATAAGAACGGACCAAAGGGAGTACTAGAATGCATCCCTCTCTCAGTCTTCTCTTCCTTCCATTTCACTTACTTCTTCTATTTATCGTATCATTCAATAGAGATCACTCCGAATGTTTTGTAGGTCGACACTATTCTACCAGAAAATGGCCCCCACTCCTTATACTGTAGAGGGAGAGGGAGAGGGAGAAAGGTAGAGGGAGAGGGAGAGGGAGAAAGGTAGAGGGAGAGGGAGAGGGAGAAAGGTAGAGGGAGAGGGAGAAAGGTAGAGGGAGAGGGAGAGGGAGAAAGGTAGAGGGAGAGGGAGAGGGAGAAAGGTAGAGGGAGAGGGAGAAAGGTAGAGGGAGAGGGAGAGGGAGAAAGGTAGAGGGAGAGGGAGAAAGGTAGAGGGAGAGGGAGAGGGAGAAAGGTAGAGGGAGAGGGAGAAAGGTAGAGGGAGAGGGAGAGGGAGAAAGGTAGAGGGAGAGGGAGAGGGAGAAAGGTAGAGGGAGAGGGAGAAAGGTAGAGGGAGAGGGAGAGGGAGAAAGGTAGAGGGAGAGGGAGAGGGAGAAAGGTAGAGGGAGAGGGAGAGGGAGAAAGGTAGAGGGAGAGGGAGAAAGGTAGAGGGAGAGGGAGAGGGAGAAAGGTAGAGGGAGAGGGAGAAAGGTAGAGGGAGAGGGAGAGGGAGAAAGGTAGAGGGAGAGGGAGAAAGGTAGAGGGAGAGGGAGAGGGAGAAAGGTAGAGGGAGAGGGAGAAAGGTAGAGGGAGAGGGAGAGGGAGAAAGGTAGAGGGAGAGGGAGAGGGAGAAAGGTAGAGGGAGAGGGAGAAAGGTAGAGGGAGAGGGAGAGGGAGAAAGGTAGAGGGAGAGGGAGAGGGAGAAAGGTAGAGGGAGAGGGAGAGGGAGAAAGGTAGAGGGAGAGGGAGAAAGGTAGAGGGAGAGGGAGAGGGAGAAAGGTAGAGGGAGAGGGAGAAAGGTAGAGGGAGAGGGAGAGGGAGAAAGGTAGAGGGAGAGGGAGAGGGAGAAAGGTAGAGGGAGAGGGAGAGGGAGAAAGGTAGAGGGAGAGGGAGAAAGGTAGAGGGAGAGGGAGAGGGAGAAAGGTAGAGGGAGAGGGAGAGGGAGAAAGGTAGAGGGAGAGGGAGAGGGAGAAAGGTAGAGGGAGAGGGAGAGGGAGAAAGGTAGAGGGAGAGGGAGAAAGGTAGAGGGAGAGGGAGAGGGAGAAAGGTAGAGGGAGAGGGAGAAAGGTAGAGGGAGAGGGAGAAAGGAGAGGGAGAGGGGGAAGGAACGGAAAGTGTCAAGACATAAACGAGCCCATGTAAAGGATTGATTGGACCAAAGAAATAGGAATGATAGATATGAATTGAATCTGATCGAAGAAATGTTCAAGGGATAGATAACTCCACCTCTTCAGTTCTCGATCGTGTGAAGATAAAGACACATCGAGGGGCTGTTTAATACTCTCTGACAACACTCTCTCGCTTTCTTTTGCTACGAGAGAACATTGATAGAGTGGAGAGTGAAATTAGCTAGCGGTGTGGCTTTAGTGCGATAACAATAAGTGATGATTGTTTTTCATCGGGATAATCAAAATAATATGCATATAAGGGTAAAATAGTATAAGGTATGAAGAGACAAAGGATTCATTGGGTCTAAAATAAGGAATGATCTGATTTAGAGTAGATAAGTATTGATCAATAGAGTAATGAGAAGAAAAAGAGGGAGATTAAGGAGGATAAAACGGTTTGTGTGAGGTGTTTGCGATGAAGAGAAGTTTGAAGGACGATTGACTAAAATGAGAGGGAGAGGGAGAAAAGGAGAGGGAGAGATCCTAGAGGTAGAGAGAAGTAACTTATCTCTGACAGTCAACTGTGACGTAAGGTCACGAATTCGCAGATCGGAGAAGATAGAGAGGGATTCGAGAGGGAGAGTAGTAAGAGAGAGGGAGAGGGAGAAGGAGAGAGGGAGAGGGAGAAGGAGAGAGGGAGAGAGAAGGTTCCTATACTAATTTACTACCATTCGACCCCTCTGACTCAACCTTTCCCCAACAATAATTTATTCGTCTAAGGACACACAATGAAAAACAGAGGCGAATTTGTGACTTGACTGAATAGGAAGGGAGAGGTAGAGGGAGGGGAGAAGGAGAGGGAAAGGGAGAGGGAGAGGAAGAGGGAGGGGAGAAGGAGAGGGAAAAGGGATAGTGAGAGGAAGAGGGAGAGATAGAAATGAGGCAAAGAGAGGGAACACATGCGCAAAAAGAGTACAAATTGGCATAAGGGAAAGTGCGAAGAAAGATAAAAGGAGAATGAAGGACAGAAAGAATGAAATGAAAGATGATGAAAACTATTGGATAGTAACTCTTCTGTTTAAAGGAACACCCGAGATAAGTTTACTCTCTACATTGGTCATACTCTCTCGTATACAAAGAAAGCGAGAGAGAGTGGTCAGAGCGCACGGTTTCAAATTAGCTTAGGATGTGAATTTAACCATTGAAGGAATAGACCATAGAACATTCTAAATTATAGACTTTACGAAGATATTCAAAGTAGTTGATGAATATGGAGAGATTAAGGAAAAGATACAGAATTTGATGAAACGTTTACCTCTCTCTCTCTTACCCTCTTTGTCTACTACAGTGTTTGGACAGAAATGTGAGTTTCAAAGGAAGGCGGGGTATTTCATTGGCACAGAAGAAAATGAATAAATGGATGATGAAAGAGGAAATGGTCATTTTGAACGAATAGAAGACATTCAGTTGAGATGTAGACAGGGAGAGGGAGAGGGAGAGATGGACAGTGAGAGGGAGAGGGAGAGGAACTGTGAGGGAGAGGTGGAGAATCTAAGAAAGGGGGATGGAGAGGTAGAGATGGAGGTATCCAAGAAAGGGAATGAACTCATTCGTGAAGATTGGTCTCTTGGATGTCTCTACCATCGGAATGGAATAACCTTGATGAGAAGAGGACCAAAAGAGGTTATATTGGTATTCCCCACCCCCTATCTCTCCCTCTCCCTCTCCCTCTCCCTCTCCCTCTCCCTCTCCCTCTCCCTCTCCCTCTCCCTCTCCCTCTCCCTCTCCCTCTCCCTCTCCTTCTCTGTCTCGGTTGACTGTGCCTCGAGCATTACATATTCAAGTCATTCTCATGGCAGTAGTAGTAACCTTGAATTGTATGGATAGGAGACTGTTTGAAAAGAGAAGGAGAAGTAGAGAAGAGCAGATGGGGGGGGGGGGGGAGGGAGAGAGAGAAGGAGAGGGAGGGAGAGGAAAGGTAGAGAGGGAGGGAAGGAGGGAGAGACACTTTTCAACTCTGAAGATCAGTCTCGTTCAAGATCACTAGTCATCTAATCGACTTAAAATGTGAGTGATCTTTGATCTTTCTGAGGTGTAATCCAACAATGTGAAATGATAGAAAGAGTAGGATAGACAGTCATCAAAGTGTTCAATATAGATTCGCAAACTTGAAATCACAAACATGGAGTTTGTCAAATTCATCTCGTAATCTTGTGACGTCACTCTTGTCAGACAACCGTTTTTGTTCACAATTAATGAATACTAGCTTATGCGCGGATCTAAACTTGTGAAAAGAAAATCACATAGTGTTCAAAATGAGGAATTTTCTTTGTCTTTCTTTTATTTCCCTAACATTCGACCATAGTACTTCTAATAGAGAAAAGAATGAGGGAACGGAAGGAAGGAAAGTATTATTCAAGTTGTATATTACATAATTGAAGGTGTGAGAAGGAGAGGGACAGAGGAAAGGAGAGGGAGGGGAGGAGGAAGAGAGAGAGAGAGGGAGACAGTAAGATGTTGAATACGATTAGAATTGGACTTGAGAGGAAGAAGTATTCAAGAGTTGCCTACCTAGTGGCAATTGTAGAGGAAGACTGTACTGAACATAGGGGAAGGAGACTCTCCCTCTTCCTCTCCCTCTTCCTCTCTCCCTCCCCCCCTCTCCCCTCTCTCCATTTCCCTCTCTCGAAGGTGTTCTAAGTGGCTGACGATTATTATGATTGAGTCACTTGAGAATAAAAGAGAGGAAGAACTTTGAATGATGAGAATTTTTGCAGAAAATATGTAATGGTCACGGAAAAATGGAAAACACAGAAAACTCTCGTTCACTCTCTCGCCTTTTGAACCCTCTTATTATGAAGTAGTTGATAGAGTTTGATTGTGAGAAGTGATAGATGACATAAGGAGTAGAGGGAGGAAGGAGGAGTGTGAAGAAAAGAGGGAGAGATACAGAAAAGGTAGAGGTAGAGGAGATAAATGTGAAATCGACAGGAGTGCAGAGAGACAGGATGGGTAAAGATGCAACAAAGAAATGGAAGAAGTCTGGTTGGAGTGATCGATAGAAGGGATACTGTAAGTGATAGATACAATCGAGAACTGATAATTTATCAAAAGTATCTCATGAGATTTCAAACGCTTTCACTCCTTCGTTGATATAATTTACATGGAGTGAGAAAAGAGGACTAATGCTGTAAAAATAAAATTTAAAAAGGCGAGAAAATGTGTAAAAAGAGGAGAATTTTTTCTGATTTTCTTTTTTTGGTAACTTTTACAGAGAAAAAGAGGGAATAGCTAAAGTGGATAAGTATCAACTCTATCTCTCTTTATATTGAACAGTGTGACAGTAGACATGGATAAGTACAGAAAAGTGAAGAGATAACTACAGTCCGATGAATTGTACTCTAGGTAAAGGGAGAGGGAGAGTGAGGGAGAGGTAGAGGAAGAGGGAGAGGGAGAGAGGGAGAGGGAGAGGGAGAGAGGGAGAGGGAGAGGGAGAGAGGAAGGGGGAGAGAGAGAGGAAGAGATGGATAGAATGGCTAGTGTAGTGAAGCCTGATCGGCAGAAACCAGAACTTGACTCTTGCGTGAAAGTACAGGGGAGGATATTGTATGGGGAAGGATGAGAAGATTAGAGGGGAGAAAGGCAGAATGGGAGAGAGTGAGGTAAAGGGAGAGGGAGAGGGAGAGAATCTCAGTTGTGACAAAGGGACAACAATGACAATTATGAATTGTTCTAGTTCTTTTTGTAACAAATAAATGAGATCAATTAGTGTTTCTTTCAACTATTCAATGAGATCAAATAGATCAAATCACGTAGACACGATCTTCAGTTAATCTCTCTAGCCAGACTCTCTGACTACGGATAAAGATGATGAGAGAGTTTGATCAGAGAGATTTATTAGCGCGGGGAGTTAATCTCTCTAGCCAGACACTCTGACCACGGAAAAGGATGATGAGAGAAGTGTATTAACACGTGGAGTTACTAGACAGTAAACATCGATTTACATGGAAAGAAAAGAGTATGAGATCAATGAAGTGTTTCCTTTAGAGGTATTAGAGAAAGTCGGGAAACAGCTGAACCATTTGATTTCTAACAAAAGAGAAGTGAAGAAACAAGAAAGGGAGAAAGAAAGTGAGGTCACATTTGTTGTCTAACGGAGAGAATAACTAATATGATTAGATGAATACAGTTGAGTACTGGAATATGAAGTCATTGAAAGGAAGAGAAAAGGTGAGGGCGCTTTATGATCTCTACAAAAGTTGCGAAATGAAAAGAAAAGTAGAGAAAACTCTTCAAGTTTTCTGAATATCTCTTGTCTCGTTTACATTCCTTTTCAACACTTTGGAAAATGTTTTCATTCTTTTTGTTGTTGTGAAATGGGTAGGAAGAACACTAATACAAAAAATGTTGGTGTAGTCGGGGAACTGAACTTTTGCAAAATTTCGCCATTTTATATGGATTTCCCAGGAGGCATAAGAAGTGGTCGAGTGCAAATTTGATTAAACAAAGGCAACTTTCCATGGAGAATCGATTGTCTCATTTAGATTGGTCACTTCGACTCCACTGACATAAGGAACATCGCGAGGCATCGACTTTATGATAAAAAAAGAAACATAACAAAAAGAACGAAGATCAAAAGATTTTCTTGGTGTGGTTTTCATTTCGGTTTACGGATCAATGATCAATTAAGATTATCGATTTATTACGAGTCAACATTGGTATCTGATGGCCTCTATCGACCCTTTAAGTGTTATGTAGAAGAGTGCGAGTAGAGTGAGAGAGTACAATTGAATGATAGAACACAGACATAGTAGTGAGATAAGTGAGAGAGGGAAGAATAATGAAAAGAGTCCATAGATATCAGAAGGAGATAAGAGGAGATATGATCATTAGGACTATCGGTATCCTTTCAACTTTTACTATCACTTTTCTTTTAATTATTGATCATGTTTGGATCAGAATACAGTCTAAATAAGCGAAATTATCGATAAATCAATGTTTCAAAAAAAGATTATTGATCTACAAGTATAGAGTTAGTACATAGATAGTCCGTCGCACCCTACAATTTCTTCCTATTTCATCAACCAACTCCTATTCTTCTTCTTCTTCTTCTTTCAAAGTTGTCTCATTGAAGAACAAGTTTGAAGAAATAGACGTACTTTCCAACTATCATCTTAGTAATAGCCATTACATATTCAATACTTTTCGTTCACCTTTTTTGTTTACTCAGTTCAATTTCGACCAAATTTGACACTGATTTTCAGCAGATCACAATGATTACTAGGAAAAATATTCTAAAACCAAAAAAAATATTTAAATAATGAAAAATCATCAATTGAAATATGGAATAAAATAAAAACTAACTCTTTGATACAATTTAGCGATGGTGTCTTTCTTCTCTTCAAGAAGCGGAATTCGTTGAAGGAGACGTTCAGTCATATAGAATGGGTGAACACCTGAAGAAAGATCAAAGATTAAAGATTAAAGATCACTGAATTAAAGATCAGAAGTCAAAGATCTAAAAGAATGCCATGATCAAGTTATAAAATTCTGATATCAAGGGAGAGTTATCAAAGATCAAAGATCAAATAGGTCAATCGTGTTGGAGATGAAAGAAAACATGAAAAGCGAGAGTATGAAGGTGTAAATACAAAGATGGGGTGAGTGAGATAAAGGTATTTAATTAGAGGATCGAATGAACAAGAAGGATATAGATAGGTGAACCTCGAGAGGGTCTAGTTTGCAAGTCAAATCATTTATTTGAAATTAATTTTTCTACTTATACATATAGTACATGCAGCCTTAAAACACATACATGAAAAATGAATTTTTTTTATGAAACTTAAAATTTATAATTGCGTAAATTATCCACAAAAATAATATTAGACGAAGAAGTAAGATCCAGTCGTCATGGACCACAAATAACACAGATATCTCTATCAACGAAAGAACTGCTCACTGAAGAAAAAACCGATGAAAAATGGTTCGATTACTTTAATGAGGACATTCTCTAACTCTAAATAGATGAATATAGTACAACCCTTTGTAGAACTTGAGTATAGAGCTATTATATCTATAATGATAGAGGGAGCTCAAGTGAAGTTGACAAAAAAGAGTCATAAACGAGAAAGGGAGTGGTTCGATTTCTTGATTTTCCATGAAATCGTCTCAAAATTTCTTTTGAAATCACCAAAATTGTCTTAAAAAGTATGAAAAATGTATATAGAACTTGAGAGACATTGACAGATGTTTACAATAGGAACAGACAACGATTAGATCGGAGATGACCGATGGAGAGATGATGAGGGGATGATAAGGAGAGGGAGAGGGAGAGAGGGAGAGAGGGAGAGGGAGAGAATCAAGAGATCTCATTCCCATATCTATTCACTATACTGATAGAAGGTGACAAGAGCTGCATCTTATTCTTAATTTAATCTAATTGCGAATTAAAGCCATTTGAGGAATGTGTGGGCTTCATTAATTATCGACCGATCGAGATTAATCATGGATTTTAAAAAAACTGAATTATTGATTGATTCAATTGTTATTCGAAATTAGGGAAGTAAGGATGGAAGAAAAAGAGGAGGCAGGATAGATTTGATATGATTAGTAGACAATAAAACAGAGGAAGAAAAGGGATTATAGTTAAGTTGATGAACTTTACGATTTAGAAGAAGAATGATTGAATTAGGAAGATGTATCAGCATGTAGTGAATGAGAGTTCCATGAGAAAGAGAGGAAGAGGGAGAGATCCTAGAGGGAGAGAGAGAGAGAGATCTTAGAGGTAGAGAGAGAGGGAGAGATCCTAGAGGGAGGGAGAGGGAAAGGGAGAGAGAGAGAGAGAGAGAGATCCTAGAGGTAGAGGGGGAGAGGGAGAGGGAGAGATCCTAGACGTAGAGTGAGAGAGAGGTAGAGATCCTAAAGGTAGAGGGAGAGATACGGCGATTTGCTGCATGTTGTAGTGGAATGGAAATGACCCCAATTGGTGTAGATATCTCAGTAGAAGATCTGGAGGATGACATCGAGAATAGATGAAAAAGAATATTGATTGATTCAGGGATTATGACTACCGTACTCTCAGGGTATTGATTGATCGGGATTACAGGACAAGATATTGATAATGGATACGGTAGGTCGTTGATATTATAGTGGTTGATAATGATAGATCAAGAATGATATAGATAGGGTAGATCGATTGGGTCATAATGGTAATGAATGAACAAGGCTCTCGTTTTGCCAAGAAGGGAGATGAAGATAGAGAGAAACAGGAATGGAATGAAAGAGTAATGAGAGATAGAGATCATATGAGGGAATTCATGGATAACGATATACCCAGGTTGAAGAGGGAGAGAGATCCAAGAGGTAGAGGGATAGATCCAAGAGGGAGAGGGAGAGATTCAAGAGGTAGAGGGACATAGGGAGGGCAAATCATGCTGCGGGTGGTACATTTGTTTCGTAACAACTCGATGGGACAAGAATAACAACCCTTGATGTACTTTGATTAGTGGTGAATTGGAATGGACAATTGATATGAAGTTGAACTAATTTGAATTGTGATGTCATATCATAAAATCAAGGAGTTAGACCATACAGTCTTCAAACTCAAGTTATGTCATTTTGTAAGTGAGACAGATGAGTCTGTTTAGAAATTTAGTGTAGAGAGTTTTCATTTGTATTTTTGTAGGAATGTAAAAGATTAGAGAAGTAGTCTACATTCGGTTATGTTTCAGTGAATGTTTTAATCAATCTCTGGCCGCACAATTGCTAATGTTCCCTCCCATATTGCTTCATTCATTCATTATTCTTGCTTTTAACTGATGGATAAATAAATAAATAAATAAATAAATAAATAATGTTCCTTTAAACGATGACCTAGGAATTTCAAAATTTCTCAAATGTGGTGTTCAAAAGCCTGAAAATGAAAAGGGACAACATAGTGTATTAAAAGTTTTCGCAGCTTTCATTTTCTTTTCACATTTTTTACAGATCATCACACGGCGGTTCAATGAAGAGAAATCCCTACATTTAACTTTGGCTTGAAGCCTCTTGCATTACGAAAAATCGGCAAAGTTGATTTGCACAGGGCGGGATTCGAACCTACGAGGTTCGGATAGATACACAAAAGCTCTACCCACTAAACTATATCGGCATGTCTCGCGAATCGTAAAACTCGATGATAGGTCTAGTCAGAAGCGAGCGCCCAGATATACCGTAGTCAACTTTCGCGCTGGGAGAACCTAGATGTTTTAGTGCTTATCATCACTCAGTTTGCGATACTTTCTTTCTCCGGCAAGAGCTTCTTAGTTACTATCATTGAGCCGCCGTGCATCAGATTGTTACATCGATGTTCAAACATTACAAAAACGGCTGCTAACTGAAAACAAAAGATGAGTCGAGATAATGAAATGTTCCTGAATAATGAAACAATAGATATCTTTTCATTAAATCGCATGTACTTGTTCAATTCCGTACTCATGTGTCATAGGAAAACATCGTTAAAAGGGGTCATTTAAGTACCTAACGTCATTGGCACGAAAATATTCAATTGATTAGCGATTTAATCGATACATTTATATAACAGTATCTTATGTATTAATTGGTAAACTTTATGACAGAAGGCATTGAAACAATAATCGTTTATATTTAATATTCATTAATATTTTTAATCATTTATATTTTTCATTTTCAATCATTTACAATAATCATTTATATTTTTTGTTCACTCGGA
Organism: Parapristionchus giblindavisi; assembly: GCA_943737045.1. Classification (NCBI taxonomy): domain Eukaryota; kingdom Metazoa; phylum Nematoda; class Chromadorea; order Rhabditida; family Diplogasteridae; genus Parapristionchus; species Parapristionchus giblindavisi. Next base: position 93,645 of record CALSFV010000352.1, read on the forward strand.
ATAAAGAGTGATGAAACAAATAATCACTAGGTAGAATTTTGTCGATCTTCTACTATTCATTTAATCTGGAAAACATGGATCAAAACATGGAATACACTGGTTACAGTAAAGGAGAACGAAAACAATTTAATATTTACTTTTTATGAACTTTTGGATTTCATAGATACGTGCATTATGTATTTCAGATGTGGTTTATTTGTGGTCTTTGACTTCGATGATCACTGAAAGGCTAATGTTGTTCTAAAACTTTTAACGTCATAAATTATGACTCATAATAATATTAATTTAAGTTTTAAACAATTGGTGTAATTCCATGATTCCACTTGACAATATTCAGTGTACATTAAGTGATGTTATCTTGATCACTCAAATTCTTACGCGAGAAACGAATGTTTTTGAATGCAGTAATGACCTTAAATTTACATTTACAATGATCATGTAATGATTTCGAAATTATTGTTGAAGTGAACCAATATATTTAACTTCATGCGAATTGTCAGTCTATAAATTTTCTATGTTCATAAAAAACTGGCAATTCATTGTGGTCATTTTGGCTAATCAAGAGCGGTCGACTCTCATTTTCGTCCTTCTCCAACTAGCCTGACTCGGTCCTCCCAACCCGGAATTGGCCAGCCGTGGGAGTATGGCCTACACCATGGATCTCCAAATCTTCGTGATAACGATGAACGTCCTCTCAATTGCCTCCGATGGAAGGTCAGTTCTATTCCACCACACTATGAGAAGATTAGAGCAGGAAACGCTGATCTTTGTGAATTTCGTATGAAGGAGAAGGAGGAAGACGACTGGACAGTCGATAAGCTGGATAGATGCGGGCAACTCACGAGATACGATGCGCTCCTTGGAGAACCCTTATGGCGACCCAGCTACCCCCAAAATAGCTGAATAAAGTTGTTATAATGTTAAAAAAAAATTCGTGGCTTTTCTAATCTCAAGAATTTTTGTTCCTTCAGAAAATTTTTTTCCGATTATTACCATTATTATCATCGTTTGGCTAGTACAAGAATAGGCGTCAGACAACAATGGATATCGGCGGAGAATCAATGAGGTATATCCCGACCACAATGTTCTATAGGCTGTGAAAGCAAAAACGACCGCTCAACATAGAAACTCTCTCAAATGCAATCGTCTTTCGCTTGTCTCGCTATGGAAACAAAATGGCTTGAACCAGAATACTGTGCGACCTACCGTCTGTCTTCCCCAACTCACTTTTGTTTATTTTGTTTGACTAACATTATATTAAATTCTCTTATGAATTTGCTATTGTTTTATACTTTTTTTTCAAAATTCTCTTGCAAAAATCCTGTGTGGGCTCGTCTACTGATGAGGCCCAACCCACACGGGGCGGTTCCGGTGTCTAGAACCGAGGGCCGAAATATCGGACCGCAGTTTTTGATTTTGTCTCTATCTTTCCTTTTTTTCTCTCTCTCTCTCTCTGGCACAGTCATTCTATTCCTTTTCCTCTCTCCTCATAATTTCAGACCCCACAAGACAGATCTACTATAAATTCTAATTATCCATTTTTTTTCATAGTTAAATTTTTCATAGTTTGATCGCGATAATACAGTAATCAAAATACCGCACTTTTTTATTTTATAAGTACGAGCGTCGCGGATTTTCTGAACTTCCGTTAAATATCTTCTTGATTTCTCCGCAGCTCTTCTGTGTTGTACCTCTTCTTCATCAAGTTTTCTTTATTTTCATTGATTATAAGTTGTTATTTTCATTTGCGATTAGCACATAACAGTCATCGTGCCCTTTGGCTACATTATGAAACTGAATTCATAAGATATTAGTTTTAATACGCCATATTATACTAATTATTCTGATTCAGCGCCGGAGTAGGTTTGCCTATGGCAGCGGCAGGATGGGCGCCAGTGCAGAGCTCCGCGCCTCCAATCGCCTTGATCTCATCTAGAGGAGCTGATGATCTCATAGGATCGAAAGGATTCATTTCTATTAGTCAACTACTATCTCCATTCACTAATATTTCTGTCAATGTTCGAGTGAGTACATTGTTTTCTATGTTTATTCCATCATTTTGTTTATATCAAAATAGATTCAGTACGAGAGCTCCCTTATAACAGTCCAGTAGAACCGTATTCCAGTAATCCCAATTGGCATTAGTTCCGCGTAGATTTCATGTAAAATATGCTTGACTATATTCGTTTTGCTAGAAATATTATAACATATTTAGTTTGAATGTGAGACTTCATGAATATATAGAGATATTGATGAATAGTGTGTATTCTCTGGCCGTAGAGAAACGCATTGACTAAAGCATCCGATTAATGTTTGTATAACCAGATATCAATAATCAACACTTTTGAGGATCCCTCCACTGGTCTGGCTGTATCATCTAAGATTAATCTGGACATTCGAGATCTGAGGAAAGAGGGATATCTACTATCACACACTGTACTCCCACATGTACTCCATGAGGTGAGCTTTGAACTTTTGTACGAATAACAATGGAGTGTTAACATACATTTTCGAGCACCCACATTGTCAGTGAGCACTTTTGTCGATGCGGTCAGTTTTGAGTCTTGAAAACCATCTAGAAATATGCGAGAGATCGAGATTAGTAAGAATCATCCCACTTTCCGGTCAGTTCCGAGTACCTGAGATGTAGATCGGGTCAGTTTTGTTCTAATTTCGGGTCAGGGGGGTGGGTGGGGCGAAAATGTATGAGTGTTAATTTAAAAAAAAAGATGTGATCTAGTTTCTGGTTTGCCCCGTTTAGTTTCGATTCATTATTAACAAGCTTCTTAACTGTATAGATTTCATTGTAAAGACTTTCTCCGCGGAATGGTTAATTATAAGTTCATCATCTTTGTCATACATTTTCGAGCACCCGCATTGTGAGTGAGCACTTTTTGTCGATGCGGTCAGTTTTGAAACTCGAGACCCATCTAGGAATATGCGGGAGATCGAGATTAGTAAGAATCACCTAAGATCGGGTCAGTTTCGAGTACTTGAGATGTAGATCGGGTCAGTTTTGTTCTAATTTCGGGTCAGTTTATAATTCGCAAAAACAACTGATTGTGAGTGGGGCGAAAATGTATGATCTTTGTTTACTTTGTTTTTTTATTATGTTCTAGAATTGTGATTAGATGATTTTTATTATTTATTAAAATAATAGATGATCATCCGATCTATATTAAATATGAAAATATGTCTACATTTCTCGGGTGATGCACGAAAGTGTATGATTCACTGTAAACGGTTGTAAACTGCACCCTGTCTTTTTGAAAAAAAAACAACGATAGTATACATGCCCGTAGTGCAAGATCGAAATTTGCAAATAATATTGCGGTTAAACTTGCTCTAAGTGCTTGAATCTTAATATCTTCATCATTGTAGGCCCTCCAATCTCCATCTGGTCAATCATGGTCGACTGAAGGATGTTTGAAGAATCTGAATGATGCACTCGCACTATGGATTGAACCCGTTGAACAGGTCCGATTTAAGAATATTTATTTTATTATTCGATCAATAATATGATGATGTGAGAAATAGTTATTTCGTATATCTGTGATTAGAGTTGTTGGTATTATGCTAATGTAGCTTTTGGAACTTTGCAGCATTTGGAAAGAATAAAAGGGAATCAGCTTTGTGGGGAAGAAGATCAACTTATGTTGGGAGACTGGTGATTCCACGTTTCGTGATGGATATAGATGTTGTATCCTACTAGAATGGACAATCTCTTCCTTTCAAACGAGTGATAATTTTATTCACTATGGTTTTATACCATAGAACCCAATGCTGTACAGTAAAAATATGCGCAGAAATCTTCTATTTATTTTTTCGAAATTTTTGAAATGATGCGCACATCCCTTCTAGATACATTTTCTATCTCATATACCAAGTAGCTTACAATCAATCATATTATCGGTTTTATAATATACCAAGTATGTCTATTGTATGATGATGATGACTAGAATAGCAATAGTTTGGTTCAGGAAACGTTCCGTTCATATCTCTCATCACTGTTCTTTGTCTCAACTCGAGATGAGAATCCATTGGCGAATCTGAGTCAATTGATACAATTGCAACATGCTCAACAGGTATTTATTACGTCTTCATTTTTTTTGTTATTGATTATTTTATTATATGTACAAACTGTGAGCACTCTTCTTTTATCTTTCTCAAGAGTTGTATTCTCAATCACACTTTTCCAGTTAAATCTCTTTTAAAAAGTTGAGGGTAGCCTATCAGTGTTTACGGTATTTGTGACTCGCTGCGTACGCAGTCAACTGTGGTGTTAAAATCTTGGAAGAAGGGTTGCCTGTAGACGACGTATGCCGTGGAGTGGAAAGACGGCGTAAAACAGGGGGTTTTGGCATCGGGACAGAATACGCCGCTAGTCAAAAAATACCTGATGGTGAGTTGCCAGATTCTTGTTCCACAATGCATATTTTCACTCTAAAATGGTATCATCATTGATTCCGCATCTCCCGATTATTTAACAACTAAATCGTATTGTTTATGGATGCGATATTAATTGTTTCTCTTAATTCTCCCACCCCACTCCCTCCCTTCATGGCTATGATTCCTCTAGCTTTTCAGGGATAGGTTTATCCATTTGTTTAACTTTTTTTTCTACCCTTCACTTTCTTGTTTCATCTCGTTACAGTAAGAACTAGATGATCAATCACTGTAGTTTCTATTGAATTGGCACTCTCATATATAAAACTGTCAACGATTTAAAATAACGAACATAATATATCGAAGTTTGTTTGAAAATATTTTATATTCGGTATATTAATTCTAGTATCATATCTGGTAACGAATAAATTATTCCACTATACTTATATCATGTATCATTCCACCAAATTCGTCCTAGTATCAGCAATTTTCCGTCCCTCGTTGCCCGCTTATCTGCCTTCTCTTCTTCTTTCTCTGCATGAGAATGTGAATATCGCGCACAAAACGGCGTAAGCGCGCGCACTTTCTCTCTGCGGCGAAAGATCAACAGTCGGTGTGTTTCTCTCTCTATCTTTCTCTCTGTATTACCTAGGGATGAAAGAATGGGTTATGATTTCTCCTCTTTCATTATATACCTATCTATGAATATACACCATTATTCATTTTTATGAATTTTATTCTTTTTATTCTATTCCTTCCGAGCCTTGTTCCACGCAATTATTGGAAAACTCTGCGCTCCTTTCTGTCTTACTCCCGCTCATCCTTTTTTCCCCCGTTATATTCTTATCTATTTTTTAGTCTTTCTCGATTCTTCAGGGCACATACGAACTGAAAATTTATTTAAAATTTAATTTTACAGCGGACATGTCACATCATTTTTCAAAAATTTTAAAATTATAAAATTACAACACCTACATCATTTTTACACGGGGTAGTCTTCGTAAGCGCCAATGCATGATTTTGCTCTACTGTGTTTATCAATATATCATTAAACATAAATCATTTAACTTTTATCTGTATCGAACATGAATCACGTCTTAGCGCCCCTTTTCCCTATGACCTTCTCAGTAAATCATTAACGTTGTCAATTATTCTGATCAAATATTGATCTACTTTGTTCATTAAATCAATCAATAATAACATTCATCTCAGCACGCCTCCCGCGATGCAGTTCCTCTGGCTCCATCTCATTGTGGCAAACCAATCTGGACTACTCCCACCACCCTCAAGCACTATGTCATACTGTATGAGCCACACGACGAGGACAGGTAATCGATTGATTGATTGATTCAGGGACATTTTATTGATTGATTGGTATTGCAGATGTCGTGAGATCTTCTCTCAGATGTGTTCCACATACGGTATCGAGCAGTGTAGTCAGTTGAGACTAGAGAGTGTTCGTCTCAGTGACACTAGGAATGGCGATGATGAGTAAGTCATATTCATCTATCCTTTGAAACTTGTTTTCACCAGGTTTTTTGTTAATCATTTATCGATTTTCTGAAAGTAATGACGTCATAATAATATTGATTGGTTCAGAATCGGATCACCGGATCCATGGGCATCACGATTGTATTCGTATCGTATGTTAGAGTCTGGATTGGAGAGAGCAAGACTGTCTCTCATAGAGAAGGCTGCGAATGATGGAAGATCGGTAAGGCAAGATGATCTTTCATCTTTGTCTTTTCCCCATCTTGATTTACATTTGGTATTTCAAACCCGGTGACTTGGTGTCGCGTAGTGTGTATGATTGCTACTCTATCCATTTTTAAACTACTAGAAGGTCGTTTATGAAAAACAAAATACAAATTACAGTCAGCCTCATCAACGTCTCCTCCTCTGGGAATCACTACCATCTCTTCATCATATTCCATATCGTCAGCTGCATCTGCCTCTCCCTCTACAGTCCTTCCTCCTCCTCCTCCCTCTACCTCTATGACTACATCTACCCCTTCATCACATCCTCTTGACTCTTCTTCTTCTTCCACTCCATCTCCCACTTCATATCATTCCCCATCACCTTTCACTGCGCCTTGTTCACGACGACATACAACACAGGCAGACAAGGATGCCATTGCGAGGTTCTTGGAGGACTATGCCAAGAATAACTTGGTAAGCGGGGTTACTGTAGTTATCTGCACTTTTGATAACTTTGGAGTTAGGGGTTACTGTAGTCTTGATACTTGGATTAGCCGAAAATCAATATGAATAAATGTATATCAGGTGCCGCACGTGGAACGATTGATGCGTACACTAAATGAACAAGTGGCTAATCGACGAGGAATCTCTCGATCTCTTACTTCAGGAATGAGAAAATGGTTTGGAGGAGGAGGAGGAAACAATGGTCCTGCTCATCCTGCACCTATCACGTATGTGTTTATTGATTGATTAGAGATATTATTGATTGATTGATTTATTTATTGATTCAGATATTCATCTGAAGCTCCTGAGATGCAACAACGTCGTCTGGCCGATCTGGCCTTTCTATTTGGTCTTCATTCATTTGCATATTCTCAATATCAGCTTGTGAAGAAGGAATTTGCCGCCGATCATGCTGCACTACATAATGCATTTGCACTCGTTAGTTTTAATTATTATTTTGTTTATTTTGGTTGGTTTAGTGGCCTAGTTTTATTGATGCTATTCTGCCAGTAGCAGAGCTATATCTGTTATTCAGAGGTTATTGAGAGCGTGTAACATGAATAAAACTGGCTTTAAGTAATTTTGTTTTAGTTGGTTTATTATTCTGGTTTTGATGATGCGATTGACAAGCAACATTGTAGCGCATCATCATTTAGATGATATTGTGAGGGTGAAACAGGAATGGTCCGGGCGCGTATTTGGATTGTTGAGAGGAGAGAGAGAGAGAAATGCCTTTCGATGTGATCAATTGCCTGTATTGAATATTGATGACTGTATACTAATATGATATGAATACAGGAGATGTCCGCCCTTTCCCTTCATCTGGCTCAACCACATCTAACAGCTAAACAGTACCCTGTACACTACATTATGAATGCCCTAACTGGACTCATCGACAATGGAGCGTAAGTTCATTTCATTTATATATTTTGATGATTGATACTTTGTCCCATCTTTATACTAATTAATATCTTGTTATTGCACTCATTTGTTATCTATCATTTCCCTTTCCTTGCCTTTTACATCTCTCGGCAACAATTATAGTCTCTTATTTTCATGAAATATAAATTCCCGTAGCTTTCCGATTTCATATCTTCATAAAGAGCGTACAATTCTTCTTTTGCTGATTTTATTAACTCCCTCATTAAAGGTTATAGACACCATCATAACTTCTAATCTCCTCTCCTTTGCAGTCGTTGGCCATCACTTCTTCGTGCCGGTCTCACTGCATGGCGCATCTACACTCATCTGGAAATGCACGTCGAGGCTGCAGCACAGCTCGTACGACTCACATCTATCGTAAGTGTCCCCCTCCCAGACTACTGTAGCCCCGCCCCTTTTGTCCTATCGTAACCCATTTCATTCAGGACAATGATGCATGTGTAGGAGTGGTTCTGTGGTTGGCTTCATCTTCCTTTGATCGTGCTCGAATGCATCGTAAACAGTCATTCTATCGATTTCTTGCCGCTCATCGATTTGGCAAGGCTGGTCTTTCCTCGCTGGCTCTAGCTGCGTACGCTGACGCCTTTCCCGAATACGTTGGCAAGGGATGGACACTTGCTGAGGTACGGTAGATTGATTGATTAAATGGTTACTGTAATTATCGGCGATATTATAGTTTACTATAGTATATTATTTTGTAGGAGCGACTGGCGCTCGAATTGTCTTCCGCTTCGTTGGACGCGCGGCAAGCGACAGACGCGGCTACGCGGTTGTTGTTATGCACCGAAGGACGGATTAGAGATGCAGAAGAGGAAGCGAACAATCTGGCACACTATGGACGGTGAGGATTATTGATTTTATCAATAAGATAATGAAAAGATTGCAGTATATTGATTGATTATCGATTGATTCTTCAGAGTACGCGTGCGTCACGCGGCCGCGGATGTGAAGGGTGAGGCGTGTCGATCGATTCCACTTCCTCTAATCGATAGTGGAGAGACACGAGTGATACGAGGAGAACGACCGCTCACGAGTGAAGTTATTGCAACGAATGATGAAAGTCATTGGATCGATATGGAGAGGGCTGCCTTTCATGCTGTAGCAGGTACGGTAGATTGAGGATTCAATCGATTATTGATTGATTGATTGATGTGCAGGAACATCGACGGCATTCCGTCCGACCCACATTGTGAGTGACGCAGATACGGACAATCAGAAAGTGCGCGAGACACCGATTGGGGAGCGATTCAGAGTGCAGGTATACGGTAGTTGATTGTGATCGTCAACTAACTTTATTTGGTTCATTTCAGTTGCGCGTTCGCAATCCTCTGTCTATTCCGATAACTCTTCGAGAGGTTCGATTGGGAGTGGAAGAGACTCGACGAAAGGATTCAGGAGATCATCATCATCATTCTGTTGATGGAGATAATGATGAACATTTGAGAGTCAATACCATCGATTGTGTCAATATACAGGGAAATGAGACCAAAATGGTATGATTCTAGATTATTCCGTCTTTGTAAATCAATATTTATTTATTTATCTACGTCCAGGTCGAGCTATGGGTTCAGCCGGGCGGTCACGTTGCCGAGTTTTGCGTGCGCGCGATGCGATTCTCGCTCGTTTGCGCTCCCGGGATTACGGTAGTCGGAGAGATTCCGCTCGAGATCCGTGGAAAACGACTGAATAAGACGCCCAAACAGATGAAATCGATAGTGTACGCGATAGATGATCGCCTGAAGGCCACAGTATCATCGAGACCATGGCCTCTGATTGATGTCAAGTCCACAAAGGCACCTACCGTAGTGTACACTGATCAGGTATGGTGGTGTTTGACATACGGTAGCCAGTTATCGATTGCATATTGCAGCTTATTACGGTATTGTTGGATGTGACCAATAGCGGTAATGAGGAGATTGATGGATTCTCGATCGTTGCTGATGCTGTGGATAGGGTTACGGTATCTGAAGAAGAAGAGGAAGGACTGAGGTTGCCGTGGTTATCGATCGATCTGGCCAGTACACCCGGAGTGAGAGCGTTCCCAGCACGAACAAGGAAGATTACTGTAGGAGGAAAGCGGAAGATCGTCGTTGAGGTACAATAGTTTTGTTATTGATTGACTATATCAGTATATTGATTGATTGATTGCAGTTGCGTGCTCCCTCAAGTGCGTCTCCATCCCATTCAATATCACTATTGTTACTGTATCGTGGAGTAGGTGGAGCAATGCGTGAATGGAGAACGAGAATCACATGCAAAGTAGTACAACTACTGCAAATGTCCAGTCGAGTGCTAGGTACGGTAACTATGGGCGCATGTTGTCTATCGATTAATTGATCAAGATGATTCCGGTATATGTTGCAGATGGCTATCATGGACTAGTGGCACTGTCCATTCGCAACTCGCTAACTTCTCATGATGCGGCTCTTGCTCGTGTGGAATGTACTCGCGTACGCGTTGCGGTTGCGTCGCGGAAACGTGGACACGCTCTGATGCAGCCGGAACACGGATTGGCTGCGGTACGATCCATGGGAGTTAGTCAAGGTATTGATTTATTGATTGACCTATATTGATGATGGAATCATTAATTATCGATTGGGTTGCAGTCCGATTGGAGTCGGGTCAGACAGAGGAAGTATGTGTGCGTATATCAGCACCTGAAGGAATACAGAATGGAAAGGGAGAAGAAGAAGATTGGACTCTTGTCGAAGGAGAGAAACCACCACAATGGCCATTGCCTGTACCCAAGGTATGGTGATACGGTATCTTGAATGACTCAATGGTTACGGTATTCATTTGAGGAAGATGAAGAGCATATCGAGTGGGGAAGACGAAAGATGATGATTGGTGTGGCATGGAAGGCGAATATCGTCGGGAACGATGGATTGGTTAGTGACTTCTTTATCTATATCCTCACTCTTCTGAACAAGGTGTATTCGTGTTGATAGATTGTGATAATTGTGTCGTAAATCATAGCCGGCGATACGCATATCTGTATCAATCAGGGTTTCAAATGATTTGCATTCTCAAGACAATTGGCGTATGCTTTACCGTGTTTTGGCATATTACTGATCTTCAATAGCACCTCTTTTAGATGAGCGATTATGAAAGAAATATGATTTTATTTACATAAATCAAAATGATTTCAATTGCTCATTATATCTAAGTTATCCTTGTAACGCATATATTTATTATTATAATAATAATTTCAGGTGTTTTCTCTTGTGGGTGAATCATTCCTTCCTGATCCCTTCACCACAGCTGGTCTCCATGTAGCCGGTCTCTCACTCGGTTTCTCCCTATCATCTCCTGGTGGTGTAGCCTCACCTCTTCCTCCTCATGATATCAATGAAGATGGTATCGAAGCTCCGCCCCCTTCCGTATATCTATCATCACTACCACTGTCGCCTTTCGAACATGACTTTAGCGCTGTCAGGTAAGGCTTGATCTTTGATCTGTAGACTTGATAGATTGTGATCTTTGATCTCTTGCAGTCTGTGTGAGTTCCCGTTGACGATTGTAGTGCGGAATGAAGATATACGATCAGGTGTGGTGGAAATGAAAATGAGACCCAAGGTACGGTATCTAGTCTTTGATTGGTATTGATTACTATAGGTTTTGTATAATTCTATGGATATTATATTGAATCACATTATAACTTGGATGATTCTTAATAGGTTCGTGAAACATCGATTCCACCACCTCGTCATCAGTGGTGGCTATCGAGAGAATGTGTACGAGTTACCGTACCCCCGACCAGTACGAAGGAGATTCATCTCAAGGTACTGTATCTAGTGGAGTGAGAATATTGATTTATTGATTGATTGATTAAGGTTCGTGTGACTCAGCCATCAGCCTATGATCTACTCGGTACACAAATGACATGTACTGTGAAGATGGAAGGAGATGAGAAGGAACGATCATTGAGAATTCCTCCCACTATGGGGGTTGTGTACAATGCATACGGTGGATCAATGGCTTGAGATATACGGTAGTCACACCATAATTAACCCATTTAAACGTTCCGATGGTACATTTGATGATTCCGCACTCGTTTACACGATGGCATACTGTAGCAGTGTATATGACGGGTTGTTCATATCATAGTATTCATATTCCATTTGTAGGTACTTCTATTTAAATTATTTTTAAAAATTCTTTTTTTCTAAATAAGTAGTTTATAGAGTGATTATTGATTGATTGGGTCTAATCTTAGTTGTGATATCTCTTCCCTCCCCATTGTATCATTCTATAGGTCGACATATACAAAACATTGCTAGTCAATCGATACATAGAGGGTTTTGTCTACAGTAATCCCCAATACGTTAGTGAGTTAGTTCTTTTCATTTGGTGATCTTTGATCTTTGCTCCTTTCTTTTTTATCTTTGCTCCCAATACAATTCCCTTCCTCTTTGCCAAGTATCGATCATTCTAGCTCTTATTCACTCCTTGCTCGATTGTATTCATTACTATTAAGGGTATTAACCGATTTTTCATATACTGTCCGTGTCCGTAACCGCCGTTTAGTAATTCATCCAGTCTATCTATTCTCCGGTTCCCGGTCCTTGCAAAAAGCGCTCTAACCCGTTCACTTGTAGTTCCATAAGATATTATATTGCACATATGTAAATGCATTATATTTATTTGTATCCCTGATTCCGGTTAACTTATGTGTATATTTATTGTGTGTATGTAACAGAAATAAGAGAGTCCTACTAAAATAGAGTATGTTTCACTATTTTGAATAAAGAGTTTTATTTTTTCTTCGATTTATTTGTAATGTGCCCTATGAGCGGTTTTCTTCCGCCTCGATACCTCTCTCATATTGATCTTCATCGATCGATATTCTTCCTGTTACCATATCCCACCGTAATCCCTTCTTCCTCATAGGATCACAATGGCATCGCAGACTCAAGGAATTCAGCAACTCCTTGCTGCTGAGAAGCGAGCGGCCGAAAAGATCAATGAGGCTCGTAAGAGAAAGACGAACAGACTGAAGCAGGCCAAGAAGGAGGCTCAGGCTGAGGTACCGTATATTCTACATTTCAACTGGTTACTGTACATCTGGAGTTGAATGATTCCATCAGATTCATGTGTAGCTATTCAAATTATTTAAATATTCCAGCAATCAATAATGGTTTATCATGGGTATATATAAAGGATTAGTCTAGTATAATCGTTGAAGATTATTGGAATACTGTAGACGACAGTATCTAATCGATAATGTGTTATAGGTGGAGAAGTACCGTGCCGAACGTGAGACTGTCTTCAAGGCTTATGAAGAACAACATCTCGGAACAAAGGCTGATATTGATAATAAGATCAAGAAGGAGACTGAGATTCAACTAGAGGAGATGAAGAGGAATGTTGCCGCAAACAAGCAACAAGTACGGTAGATGAGAGAGGATACTGTAGTCTTTATACTGTAGATTTGGATTGGATACTGTGTGCATACATTGGATATTGGGTTCGGATAATTGCTGCGTATTGTAAATGAGCCATGTATTATGACACCCGGTGATTTCATGTTTATTCTAGGCTTCATTCGTAATATTTTTAACAGACATTGCTATTGCGTGCGTTTATCTATCATATAATATAATCATCGATTTGTCGCTTTTATTATTAGCATGAATGAATTGTATGACGACCTGGTGAATTCATGTTTAGATTAGAATATGTTTACTAATTATATGCAGCGTGATTGATTTATACAGAATAACGTAACACGGATCTCCTGTAAGAATGAAAGAAGCCATGCGACCGTTTTAAAAATTTTTTCTCCGATTTGGCTGATACTTGGTTAGTTAATCATAATGAGGGAAAAGAGAAGGCATAACCACTTGTTTTCGCCAAATTTGCATTTTTATCGATTTTTTGATCTACAACTTTGGAGAGTCATATCTCACTCAAATTTTGACCTACAGCGTGAAATTTTTTTTTCAATCGACTCGAAATGAACTAATCTAGAAGTTACTCTACACAATGTACGCGCGAAAACGTCATCTTCTACCTGTTTTCTTCGAAAAACTGATTTTTTGGGTACAAAATGCAAATTTCCTCAAAATTTTTCAACAAAGGGTACGATTTTTATTCGCAATTCTGTTTCCTCATCCTCGAATTGAGGTACTCACATATTTCTTAACCCATAAGTCGTGGCACCCGATATCGATCCTCAGAGGGAACCCGGACTTTGCGTTATTTTCATTCAAAAATACATTTCGTATCTCCTCTCTCTTCATTTTCGTGCAAATTCGCACTCAAGGTATACCAATCGAAAGCTCTCGACGAGCTCTACAAAAATGACCGAATAGCACAAGTCATGAAATTTGATCGTTTTCAAGATATGCCAGAAAAACCTTTTTTTCTCCACTTTTTTGCTGTACAATGCAATTGATTCACAACGAGACGTTGTGTGCTTTCTCCAATGTGTTTTTTGCACTCTTTTCTCGTGCCCTCTCACTGAACGAGAGATAGATATATTCGCTTTCACTTTCACTTTGCTCTCTAACCACGTATGTTCGTTACTCTTTTGCAATCAATAGGATCATTGCAGCAATGCGTTTGCTCGTACTATTGCTCGCCGATTGGATGGGCACTGAGGACTACGAAGAAGGGAGGGAAATACAACCAGAAGGCGAAGGACCTGGTCACTGCACTTTTCAACGAGTACTACAATGATGCCAAGAAGTTGCGTGCGGAGGAGGTCGAGAAAAGAATGAAAGAAAGAGTGGACATCCTTCCTGCTGAGAGAATGACCCACGAGCAAATCAAGAACCTCATCAGAACTCTCGTCACAGCGAAGAAGAAGCAACTGGATAGTAACGGAGTGAAGAGTAGAAGAAAAAGAGCGCTCCTGGATGATTTGCTCATGGATTTGGAGGAGGATGAGATTCAGATCGAGGAGGAGGTCGATGTGGTGGAGGATGATAGAGAGATTACTGCTGACGCTGTCTATGATTTCCTTCACAGTGATCTGAAGGAGTATTTTGATGATCCGGATATTTTTTTCGACCATTCAGATTCCAATATCGGAAACATCGATGAATAGTTTCGTATTTCAAAATGCTTATTTTCCAATGATTCTTTGAATATCTAAGATAAACATATTTATATCTTTGCTATTTTATTTGCAGTTTTTTTCTTTTCTATAACACTAATAACAAAATATAAGCAAAACACGTTGATATAAGCAAAACACGTTCTAGGGAGCAAATAGCACCGTGAATCAATTGCATTGTACAGCAAAAAAGTGGAGAAAAAAAGGTTTTTCTGGCATATCTTGAAAACGATCAAATTTCATGACTTGTGCTATTCGGTCATTTTTGTAGAGCTCGTCGAGAGCTTTCGATTGGTATACCTTGAGTGCGAATTTGCACGAAAATGAAGAGAGAGGAGATACGAAATGTATTTTTGAATGAAAATAACGCAAAGTCCGGGTTCCCTCTGAGGATCGATATCGGGTGCCACGACTTATGGCTTAAGAAATATGTGAGTACCTCAATTCGAGGATGAGGAAACAGAATTGCGAATAAAAATCGTACCCTTTGTTGAAAAATTTTGAGGAAATTTGCATTTTGTACCCAAAAAATCAGTTTTTCGAAGAAAACAGGTAGAAGATGACGTTTTCGCGCGTACATTGTGTAGAGTAACTTCTAGATTAGTTCATTTCGAGTCGATTGAAAAAAAAAATTCACGCTGTAGGTCAAAATTTGAGTGAGATATGACTCCCCAAAGTTGTAGATCAAAAAATCGATAAAAATGCAAATTTGGCGAAAACAAGTGGTTATGCCTTCTCTTTTCCCTCATTATGATTAACTAACCAAGTATCAGCCAAATCGGAGAAAAAATTTTTAAAACGGTCGCAAAAGGGGTCTCATTTTCCTACATTTTTACAGGAGATCCGTGGTAAACTTTCATTATAGGTTATCGTTCGTCTTCTTCAACTCGTATGTGACATCAAACCTGAACTCCATCACAATCTCATTCTTCAGAAGAAACTCCACGGAGAATTCTCCAACTAGATTCATTCACTCCCTCCCTTTTATAATCAATATTAAATCCACCCAATTTATGTTTTTACAATTCTTTTGGTTTTACATTTGCCTCCCTGTCTCTCGAAGTATTCCTTTTATGTTATAGTTGTGATACCATTGTAGACTGTGATCGATTTGTTCCTCCCTTTTCGATTTGCCCAATCGATTATTGATTGATTGACAAGTCTGAGAGTTGTGAAAATCGATTGCACACTAGTAATGTATATGCCTAAACGATGTTGTGAAAGAATAAGAAGAAGAAGTGTAAGAAAGATTATAGCCGCGTATATTGATCATTCCAATAAAGAAAGTATATGATATTATTATGCCAATCTTTGTTCATTCTTTGAATCATACATACTGTACCCCATCCGTCACAACCTTTCTCATACCCTCCCAATGTATCCATGTATGTCAATGTAGAATAAAGATTTATAGAGTGAATTGAAAATAAATAGATTGATCGGTTGGGATGATGGTTTACGATCCGAATGGGTGACATATCTTGAAGGAAGTGACTGATAATGAATCTACAAATGATAAATGTTGTCCGATTGAGGCTTTAAATTGTTCTTAAGGATATGACAATCATAGTATATGGCTGATTTAAATTTTGAAAGCCCCCCCCCCCTGTCTTTAACGGCTTGTTTATACCTAGCTCGCCCTATTTGACCCACCGCACTCCCTGCGCTCCAATTGAACCTAGTGCCTAGTGACACGCTCCTTTCGAAAACTATAACTATTGCTTGTTCTTTTGCAATCATTTGCCCCTCTGATTATTTATACTGTTTCCAATAAATAATATCTTACTTCCAGTGTTCCCGCAATGATCGAGATTACGGTAAATGATCGTCTCGGAAAGAAGGTATGTCTTTATTACATTATATTGTTCATGTTTTAAATATTGATTGATTTAAGGTCCGTATCAAGTGTAATCCGACCGATTCCATTGGAGATTTGAAAAAGTTGATCGCTGCCCAAACAGGAACCAGGTGAATTCATGTTTCATTCTGTTTATAGAATGAAATGATCACTAGCAATTCTTGATTTATAGGACTTACTCAATTTTAAAATATGTATTAAAATTATATATATTCTAGATTCGAGAAGATTGTCCTGAAGAAGTGGTACACGATCTACAAGGACCACATCACCCTCCAGGATTATGAGATTCATGATGGATTCAACTTTGAATTGTACTATCAGTGATCTTTGATCTTTATCGATCATCATTGGTCTTTGATCTTCATTCTCTCCCTTCAATGTCGTTCCTTGAAAACACATTTCGCACGAGTCTTTTCCAACTTCTTCCTGATTTTCCGATTCATTAATTATTTCAATCAATAACCTGTTATCACATGTATATGTTCATATTGGAAAGGTAGATAAACTTTTCTTACCTATGAAATCTTCTCTAAACAAGAAATTACAATAGAAAGTGTGTCTAGAGATTACGGAACGGAGCGGGAAAGACCACGCCCATCGCACTCTCTCGCTCTGCGTGCCCAAACCCGTCTGGCCTTCGCCTCATTCTTTATATTCCCTCTCGATGCTCTCTAACCACATCGCACTATAATGCTCTCAGGGCCTTTTCTAAGACCCAGAGTCCACTTTTTGGCGACCCTTTCAATGGGAAGGGTTCTTATTCTGTTATCACAAACGTTATTGAAATCTTTTATTTCGATTTACATCTATGACAATCATGTTAACTTGTACAATACTCATATGGAAACGTAAAAACCCGATAGTAATAGAAGGACAGAGAAAATATCAATACATTAGATGTACAAATCCATATTATTTAAATATTATGAACCCCCTATATGATCAGTCACCGTATTTTCTCTTCATTAAAAAACACAATTTTACACAAATTTATTTAGCTCCCTATATCGTTGGTGGAAGAGAAAAAAGCTACACAAAGTACAATTTAATAAATTATTATTCTACAAGTTTCCTTCCTAGAGGAACAACTGCCGGACTGGCCGAATTTAAGGGAATCAATGAATTGGTCTGTACAAAGGCAGCCAATCGGTCGATAAAATTATCGACAGCTACCGTATCTCCTGCGATCGCGGCAAGAGTCTGACTCAGATTGGATTGGGTGGAGAAGCGAAGTAGTGTGACCATGCACGCATCCATCACTCTGAAGAAAGTGAGATTTAAAGAGATCAAAAGATCAAAGATCATACTTGTGATGAGTATACAGATGTAGTGCTAGTGGCATGAATAGATGAAGTGAATTTCCATCCAATAAAGATCGGGCAGGTCCATGAGGTCCGAGTATCCATTGAGAAAGCGATGAACACAGATACTTATCAGCCAGCTGAAATATCCAATCAATAAAATCAGTTATCGATCGATAAACCGTAATCTCGAGATACCGTACCCGGATCAAAGTCATGCATGTGTCCGTGCATTGCACCTTTGTGCATAGACATCGTGCGGGGGAACAGTTGGCGAGACAGTGTAGGAATCTGTAATGAGAGATTACTATAGTTGATCGATCGATAACAGGGATTAATAGATGGACTCACGTGCGGAACTCCTCTCGGGTACAGTAATCCTCTGTCTCGTCAAAGACAAAACGACGCTTCTTCTCTATTGATTCAACCATATCAGATGAGAACATTCCCTGTGAGATGAATCAATCAATAATCTACCAAAACAAGTGATACCGTAATCAAATAAATAATCAATACTTACATTGAAGTATTCGCTGCCTTCTCGGAGATTCTGCAGAGTGATCCTACCAAGGATAATACCTATAAATGAAACCTATCAATAATCTTAATCAATCGATAATCGACTACCGTACCATTTGAGTCTTCAAATGTCACGATATCCTCTTCAGGTGACTTGTCACCAGATGTGGAGGGTCCTGATTCATCCATAGCTGAAAATACAACCAAAATAATAAATCAATAAATAAATATAAATATAAATGAATTAACCATCATCGTGATCATCGTTGATGACTCTACATGGGGTGAACTCGGGTGCCGTCCATGTTGAATCCACTTCAAAGACATCTTTCATCTTTGATGAATCAAGCAGAGTTGAGAGGGCACCGATGATCAGAATCCCTACAGGAGGCTGAAAAGAAAATAATACTGTAGATACAGTATTCACAGACCCCTCGTATACAGTAATCTCTCTAACCACAAGTCTACAGTAATCAATAGGTGTCTACCGTACCCCTCCTTCGTATAGACTCCTCGTAGCCTCCATATCGTAGTTCTTCACCATTAGAATTCTCTTCATCTCAGCAAGAAGTTCCTCGAGGGGAGATGATTGATCGATCGATATCCGACGAGAGAGACGGAAACGGTTACTGTAATTAGATACGCAATAAATCAATAAAATGACCCCACCGTATCAGCGAAATCTTGGCGAGAGCCACGGACACTCGAACGTCTCTGTCCTCACTGGAGAGCCTCTGCATGAGGAAACCATGGCCAAAGTCTGAATCGACCGATGCAGAGAAATCACGGAGGATCTGTAAATGCTCATTTGTACTGTAATCAAGACAATCTATCGATTACCTCACTACCAAACTCAGCGTCCTGCTCGCAACGTCGACATCGGCGGGCGAATCTGGAATCGAATCGATTGATTTGGTCTGGACAGGAAAAGTAGAGGGAGGAGGTTACTGTAGTCATACCGTGAAAGTCTGCATGGAGGTGTACATAGGGAGTGGAAGATTCGAGAGTGAAAGTGCATATCGAGAAGACCCTCAATATATTCATCTTTCAAATACATACACGATGCAGTTATCGATGTCTTCTCAAACACTTCAGCCATTAAAGACTCTCAGAAACATGAATATAGCTGGTGGAGAGTAATTATTGAGAATGCAGCAAAGAGAGCTCGTTTCATAGAATTTGATACAAATGTGTGACACGAATATCGCAGGTGCTACCTATCTACCCAAGATCTCGAGAAGAGAAAACTTTACTCAATAAATGTAAACTATTTCAGTTCAAGTACGCACAGTAAATGTACGGTAGTTCAATCGGGTCATGTTAACGATTTGTTTAAAAAGTACCTCTATAGAGTGTCGGGATGTTGCCATTCTCTTCAGTGGTCGACCCAATCGAATGGAATGAGGAGAGACAAGACGGAGAAGAGATAGAAGACATGTCTGATTATGATAATAGATATTAATCGATATTAGAACAATACTGATTGTTTTTTGGAATTTGTTGCAATGATAGATGATAATGTACTCAAAAATTCAGAAACTCAGAAAATCTAAGAAATAACGAAATATATTGGATATGGAAAGGATGAAAGATAAATGTCATGGTTGTTGTCTATCGCTGATTTTGAAAGTTCTAGCCATATCTTTAAAAGATAATGCACTAAACATTCTTTTTTTTAAAATTAGAACGAATCAATGAATGGTCCTACCACGAGATCTTCTCGCATGAGATACGGTAGATTCGCATCCTCATTCGCTTGCCATCCAACCAACCATAGCTCATTGTCCACTACCTACAATCAATACACTCTTGAATCAATCGATAAATGGTTCAATCGATATTACCTGTTTCATCAACTTCCTCTCCTTCTCTGTATCTTCATCCTCACGATCTACCGTACTCTCGACTTCCGCTTGGGACGCTTTCAATAGTCTACAAAGATTGTTATAGAACACAGGAAGAACATATTCGACTACAGTATCTCTGACTGACCTCGGGGAGTTGTTCGACAGGTCACTATCATAACTGGGTGATTGATGAGAAGAGGATGGAGGGGAGAGTGAGAATGAATGAGTGGGTGATAGAGAGATAGGAGAGGAAGGAGAAGAAGGTGGAGATGAGGATGAGAGGGGAGAATGAGCCATACGGTACGAATCACGATCCGAATACGACTGAAATCATCAAGGTTACTGTAAATACTGTAATCAATCAATAAATGCGTAATATGGTAATCAATCGATAAAAAACTCTACCATAGAAAATCGTCTTAAAAGCCGTACTCTGAAACAGAACAGCAATCGAGCCGTTTATTTGACTATAAATCTATCAGAAAGAAGATTACGATGCTCGTAGATCACAAAAATCAATCAATAACGATACCAGTGAGAGTGCAAGTCCCTCCATGGCTCTCTTCTCCGTGATGTGTCTTCTTTCTTGTCTACTTTCTGGTTCAACGAGAAGAGGAGACCACGGTCGAGTTGACTCTTTCTCTTCTCTTATCGAGATTGGCTGAAATGATACGGTAATAAAGTCACTTCATGATACCCAGGGATAGTGTGTCTACCGTACCTCACATTCCGCACCGTAGCACTCTACGTACTCGTTGATATTCGCAATGACCGAGTCAAGGAAGGCTTTAGATCGACAGAGATAGGCCATGGACGTGGTGTCATGCACCAGATGTCTGTAAGGAACGAAGGCGATGATTACTAATTCACTAACTACTCACCTAAACGCCACAAGAATGGCCGCCTTCTCTGTCGTAAGTGTTGATTGGGCCAATCGATCGATAAGTATGTCTAAGGCGCCTGATTCACGCAACGACGCACGACCCCACGCATCCTGAATGGAAGGATTACTGTATTTCAGCCAATCAATCAATATTTGATGCTACAGTATACTTGAGTAAAGGTAGCCAGTAGTGTGCATCTCTCTTGTTCTGTTACTTCCCATTGAACTCCCTCTTCTCCTTCTTCGTTCGGTCCTCTCGTCAATTTAGCGATGACATCTGCCTCTCCAAGACGATCACTCAAAGAAAATTATGATGACCCAGTTGAACTACAGTATACAGAATCATCGACATGACCCAGATGATCTACCGTACCCCTAGCCTACCGTATATCTGTCGATCCGACAGCTAGTGCTAGTAGAAGATCCTTGTGTGACTGATGGACTGACGGAGAGAGGAAGTTGGCGAGCAGAACGGGTGTGCACTCACTACAAGGTATACTGTAGATATCAAAGATCAAAGATCAACGATTAAAGATCAAATACCAAAGATTAAAGATCAAAGATGATGTACCTCGTGGCCAGCTGTCGGCCAGTGTCCTTGGCGGAAAATTGAGTGAGTGCAGCGAGGGTAGAGATAACCTGTGAGATGCATGTTTCATGTGGTACTTGAGAGATCAATGAGGAAATGGTTTGATAATGGATAACCCTTTCTTTGCCCACTCCAAAGAACAAAAGTATAAAACGAACCGGATTGGCCTTCTTCTCGTCCTCGAACACAGACAACAGTAACTTGCCCAGATAGAAGCCTCCATTGGAGAGAAGAACCACCTGCAAATCAAAGATCAAAGATCAGAATAAACTACGGTAGCTCGGGTCAAACCCAAGAAAGGTATTGTTGCTGTAAGCTCACATACCAAATATATGGTATATTATTCAAGTTCAAATAAGGTTAGAGATCGCTGGAAGTTTCTAGATTGCATCAGGTTGTTTTCCATTTCTTCCCCTTACAGTTACGTGTCAACCAACTCTCCATTGTCCTTATCAATCAAAACATCAAACACTCTCTCACTCTCTCACTCTCTACTAGAGTCTCTTCTAAATATACCATGTTTACTCCTAATATGTCTATATATGAAGGTGTTTAAAAGCAACCCCACATCATTCTAAACTTTCGATTGTCATCATTTTTGTTGTCATCATAAGATACTATATTCAACCGTGGATTATTTTGCACTAATTGACCGGAAATCCACAAAGAACAAGCATTAGTGTGACTCATGGCCCATATGTCATTTGTCTACCAATATATGAAATGATTGTTCTCTTGTCTCTTGTCCTTCACTATAGAACGATCAATCAAGTGATAGCTTTCACAATACCTCATACTCTCTATATAAACAAGTCGATTCAAATCCAATTTCAATCTCACTATTCCCATCTCCAACTGAGAGAGGCCCCTTCCTTCCCTCATTTGATCTACCTTGTTGTTCATTTTCCTCCTCGATCTATCCATCCAATTCCCTCTCGGCAGAATTGGTTCTCTTCTTCTTTTCACTCATTTCCCAATTGGTCTATGTCACGATTTCTCTCATTTCATCATAGCGCCATATCTTAGTTGTTATTAGAATACGTGTGCCACATTATCGTTAGCGACAAGGCTCAGTGATACCCACGTATGGTTACCAGAACCCAATGTTATCGCTTTGTACATTCATCCATTATATATTATTGCATATCTATTTGAATTCCTTCTCATATTACCATAAATACCTCTATGTACACGGTAACTATTCATTCGAGTAATTGTTCGTTTGGTTGCTTTGACTGTCAAGGGAGAAAATGGATAAACACTGAGGGTTGATTTGGGTTGGAGAGCAGAGAGGGAGATGTGACATGTTTTCCATTGAAGAGAGGAGGTACCGCTGCATCTAATTTTAAAATGTTTACTTTGCGTTTAATTTAATCACGTTAGTTCAATCATAAGAGAGTATGTACAATAAGCCGGGAAATAGGAATTATTACACCATAAATAATTGTGTAAGAAATATATGGTATGGCCTACGTATACAGCGCCTATAAATAGTAGGTGTATTCAAATAGCGATCACCGGACTGGAAAAATGATCAGCGCGTGTAGTTCGAAATAACATGAGTAGAGAAATGAGGCGAGGGTGATCGAAGCGTGGCGCATTGGTAAGATGGCCGCCTCTCCTCCCAAAGGGTACGGGTTCGAATCCCGACCGGAGTTTTCACTTCATCACTTATTGTACACTCTGAACTAACGTGTAATAACAATGAATACATTTTGTTGTGCAATGCGTGTTTATGCAAATCAAAACCCTTGTATTCAGAGGAGAAAATTGGCGTCCGAAATCAACAAAAACTCCTATTTATCAACTGTTGAATGTTCCTCTTTTTCCTACTTTCTTTCTCTTCGTTTCTTTCTAGAATATACCACAAACAACAGACAAAGGGAGAGAAAGACAAGAAAAGATGAGAGAAATAGTATGTGAAAGTGAGAGAGACAGAGAAATAGAGATTAACCGTTCCCCTCTCTCTCTATCCCCTCCCCTCAGCTAATACTCTCCTCATTTCGAATATTCTCTCGTCCTTCTTCGACTTTTTTTCCTCTGCATCTCTGTCATATCTCCTCCTTACTAGTACTCTCTGCACTCTCTCACTTTGCCATGCTCTCTCATCTCACGTGTTCCTCTCTAACTGTCTGATGTCTCTCTTCCTCCCATACTCTCTCATCTATTCGATCGTCCGAGCTCCGTCGACAAAAACACACACACGAGAGGCAGTAGTAGAGAGTAAGCGGATAGATCGAGGCTGTAGTATTCAACCACCAGTCCCATAATGGTGTCCATCCCCGCGCAGTCGTAACCCATCATCCTTTCACTCCAGGGCACCAATAACTACCGTAATCTATGACATTATTATTCACACCCGCCACACGTTAGTTCAGAGTGTACAATAAGTGATGAAGTGAAAACTCCGGTCGGGATTCGAACCCGTACCCTTTGGGAGGAGAGGCGGCCATCTTACCAATGCGCCACGCTTCGATCACCCTCGCCTCATTTCTCTACTCATGTTATTTCGAACTACACGCGCTGATCATTTTTCCAGTCCGGTGATCGCTATTTGAATACACCTACTATTTATAGGCGCTGTATACGTAGGCCATACCATATATTTCTTACACAATTATTTATGGTGTAATAATTCCTATTTCCCGGCTTATTGTACATACTCTCTTATGATTGAACTAACGTGGCCACTGTCTGTTCTAGTTCTCGCTCATTTCCTGTTCTAAAACTCCTTCGAGTCAATGGGTGGTAGTGACATGTAGTAGACAACGAGAACGCTTACAACCTTCTTCCCCTCGTACACTCATTATTGCCCTTCTGACAGCTTACTATTACCGTAATCGATTATTAGGCTTGCATAGCTTCAAAATCACCGTTAGGGAGATTCATAGGTATAGAGATAGAGCATTGGCTTCGCTCAGATAATCGTTCAAAATATATTATTGCCCAACAACGAATTAGTCAATGCAAAATAATAGATTTAGTCATACCCGCGTGGTCATCACTCGCTCGATCCATCTAGTCCCAACATTATGTCCATCTAGCATATTCTATCACTCCTCTGTCTCTTCTTCTCGTACCATTCTCTTCTCCAACATAATCATTTGTCCAGCTTCGTCTCTCTTCACTATATAAGCCTTCTTCATTCATGTATCCCTTCATATCACATATTCGTCATCTGCGTCTCTGACCATTACTGCTAACAGAGTGACCTTGCGTATGTGTATGTTTCCTCCATCGCCGATGAGTGTCTGCCATGTCTGGCGCTCCAGCCTCACATGACTCTCCTTCTTCTTCTTCTTTCTCTGCCACACACAAACACATACATACTCCTCCTTCTTCTTCTCCTTTTCTCTCCGTTCCCTATCCTTTCCTTTCGATCTCCGATTCCTTTCCCGTGTTTACCACATTCTCACTGTCCAGCAGTATTTCTACCTCCCCGACTCACTTTCACAAATCGATAATTTGTAGATCAATCAATCTATCGATCAATAATGGCACCGATTCTCGAGGAAACCAAGGTTCTCGCTGGACATATGCCCGCAGAGAAGGTTGGCGGTGTTCGTGTAGTACGAAAGGTAGTGAACCAATCAATAATTGATGGTAGACGGTAGTTTTATCGATAAATGATTGATCGTTGTAGGACCGTCGTCATTCGGAGAACGAGAATCGAACTCCATCTGAGGGTGGAGAGTCTGATAAGAGCGACGAAGTGAGACAAGCTGAGAATGTTCTAGCTCATACTGGTCTAGCTGCTCAGGTATACGGTAGCTTTTGAATTTCATTGAATTCGATGATTTCAGACTAACAAGGACTATCCGGAGGAAGCAGTCAGACACTGTCATGACAAACCAGTACCTAGGTTAGTTTACGATAGCAATATGCGGTGTCGACAGGGTACTGTAGCCGAGTATTTGCAGGCACCAATCACAGAATGCTCAACTTCACAACAACAGGTCGACCGGACCCATCTTCCAGCCTGCCAAGAAATAAGAAGTAATGGCTAATGGGAATTTCCCACACTACTAATAGGGTTACTGTAGTCTCGGACCCGTCGTGTAGATACCGTATACCCTCTTCGTTCGTTACCGTACCTCTCCGTCACTGTATATTGATGATTTTTGTGTGTGCACCCGCGTAATGTTAATAGCTTCATCACCCGTGTAAATTAAACTCTTTCTTATTGTAATTATAATAGAACCTGTAAATAGAAACTGACTCGTGTTTTCATCCCTTTATCAACGTGTTCAAATCCTCTACAATCCCAATGCATATATTACCGTTGTTTTCATCATAAGTCCCACCCCTTTTCATCCAATCCCATCATCTTCTCTCATACCATTCCCACATCTGTACTTCATCTTACAAGTCTAATTACTGCTATCCTAGCAATTCCTTATCTTTTCCCTTCTCCATCGGTCTATGGGTGCGATAAAATCTCGAAAATGCAGACTGTCAGTGTTTTGGTACAGGGAAATGACAGCGTTGGGGAGAAATAGTAGTAATAATAATCATGATTAGTATAATATATACATCGTAAACACAGACGATGTTGTAGAGAAGAGATCACAAATAACTCTTCTTTAGAAAACTCACCAGATAGTAAGAAAAAAAGGATATGCAAAAGGTTTCTACACTACTTCAGAAATCAAAGATATAGTGTGTGAAACAAAGGTCACAAAATTCAAGATATATTTTTTTCGGAGATATTATTGATTGATTGACTTACTCTATGAAATGATCTCTCGACAAGTAGTCGAATACATCTGAATGAATGGGTAATGATGGCTTCATTCTCATCTTCCATCATCAGTGCTATACGATCGATCAATGAACCATGTGATGCTATTGATCGAGCTGACTCCTGCAACGAAATCGAGGATTACGGTAAGCAGACAAATCAATCGATAACCTTCTTCTGACAGAGATTGCCCGCTACACGTAGGATAGACGCTTTGGTTTGCACACATGTACGTGTGCCACTCTCGAGAAGACGAGCTGTTAATGGATTACGGTAGATATAGAGTACGGTATTATAAGTTTAAAAATCAATAATCAGGTAGTCATGAAACGCTAGGTAGGAAATATTATCTCATACTCTAATTATTAATATTTACAAGAAACGGTTGTATAGGAGAGAATGAATGAGAAACAATATACCAGAGATGAAACATATTTCATAGTTCACATTATCAATTTTGATACTATTTTTCTATAAATCATACAGCGATCAAACCAAGATAACAGTAGAAGTAAAGGCTTGAAAATTTACAAAATATATATTAAATATTTTTTCCGAATTTTCACAGTGTTTATCTCACTTGCAATGTCAGCGAATTTGACTCTTGGTTGTGACAATTCGAAGCAGACTCTCATCGAGAAATTGCACATGTTACCCAGTATCGACACGAGCGAACGGAGTACGGTAGACCATCCACTACTGTAATCATATTGATTAGACAACAGTAATCTTGGTGAGGGTATCGTGAACTGACTCTGGTGAGGCGACACTAGAGGAGGCTCTATGGAGAAGTCGAATCAATGAAGCCAATCTATCATCAATGGAGATAAACCAACTAATAGCCTCTTTAGAAATCAATATCTGAAAATTGATCGTATATTTTACTAAAAAAAATAAATAAAGATAATTTTTTAAACATAATTGAATGTAACCGAGAATATAATTGGAGAAAAATGAGGATTACGGTATCTCGGAATCTTTCTTAAAACATTGATAAGACGAACCTTTCTAAGATTGGACAAAGCCAGATCGATTCCTAAGAGATCATCACTTGATAGTAGATCAATAGGAGGGAGTATTGATTGATTGAGTGGTGTGACTACCGTATCCCTCGAGGCAGATGATGAACGTGCAGGGGAACTCTTCCCATGAGAGGGTGAAGATGAGAGAAGACGACGACGTTTAGCATCCATTCATATGGAATGTCTGAATAGAACATGAATACAGGATCAATCGATAATCATTGGCTACAGTAACCAGGTATTTTAGAGAGAAATAGCATGCATAAGAATACGGCGAACCATAAAAATATATGACATTATGACACTTCAAAATAGCCTAAAAGATAGATAGGAAACAGAAGTATGCAAGATCTATTAGCAGAGACACATGAGAGGATACAATGCAAAGAGAGAAACACTACACAATGCTTGTTTATTTTTTAGACTATCAAGCTCGGTTTAGGCCGACCATGATCCAGATCATATTAGAAGAATCACACGTGATCACGTTCTTTAACCATATAAATTAGAGCAAAAACATTACGGTATACTGTAACTACAACAAGCTGATTTACAAAATGGATAAACTTCTATATTCCACTTATCAATATGGCTGAAAATTGTCAAATAGCTAATTTCAGATGTAGCATCTAAGCTAAATATGGAAAGACATATTCTATCTCAATCTCAGATAATAATGAGCAGAAAATAAATTTTCGTATTCCCGCGATATCTACGACACTTGAAACGCGCAAAGGTGGATGTACATACAGTGGGAGGTGACATAGCGCATGTTTTTTGTCTCTCTGGCATGCAAACAAGCCTCATGGACATGCTAGAATGACAATAATTTACCGCAATGGTCAGTAAAGTACGGTAAATGATAAAAGAGGCAAGAAAACAAATAAGTGAAAAACGACAAATTCCGCGCAACACCAATGGAATTTCATGTGTAAACTGGATGATCTCCCATATCGATTACGATCAATGGGATATATCAGCCTAATTTTGTCAGAATCACGAGTATACAGGACTAGTAGAAAAGTAATGTGACGAGAGAACGAAACGCGCAACAGAAACGAGGTTGGCTCGCGAGGAGTGCAGCCACCCTCCTCTGCTCGTCTAGACTCTCTCAAATAAACACGCATTCTCGTGCTCTCTCGTCGTGCCTCGCGTCTAGCTGCCGCGCGGAAATTTTTCGATTCGCTTGAATTCAACCGTCTGTCTGGCTATTTTACTCAAGTTTTAGTGGTGTTTTGCCGCAAAATTATTGTTTTTTATAGTTTAAATTATGCGTGAGAGTGAGAGTAACCTGTTGACCGGGTCAATAGAATGGGGTCGAGTCTGTGTCCATCGCAATCAATCGATGTCCACTCCATTTCCGCTCGGCTTTTCCCGTGTACTCTCTATTGCCTCTTCCTAAACATATTCTTGTTTATTTTTATTGTATTCTCCGGTACAATACCACCTCATCATATTGACTATTCCTCATGTGTATAACTGGTTTCTTCCCATTGAGCTGTCCGCCCGACTTGCGGTGCTTTCAACTATTCTACAGTAGTTTCCACTCTACAACAATCAATCATCGACGTCGTCTTCCGTATTCTTTCTTACCATGAACACGAAACGCAGACGTGTCTCGGAAGATTCTGCGCCCGAGGTTCATTTCACTCCCAATATCTTAATTTATTTTAATTATTTCTTTTTAATTTGAGTATTGCATTCAGGTCAAAACACCGACCTCTATTAAACGTCGGCGAGGCGTGAACAACAATGCCGAGCGGATTCTCGACCAAGTATGATTAATACAGTATTATTGTTTGAAAACATTATTTTAACATTTAAATTGAGTTAAATGTTTCAGCTGAGGCAATGCCAGGAGTTAATCGACTCAATGAAAGGAATTAAGAATGAAGGAAGACCAATCACTGATCATTTCATGAGAAATCCATCTAAGAGGTGAGTACAGACTAGACACAGCTACATTCATTACTTGTACTTTCTTTCTCATATTGTAGTTTAACTTGGAATGGTCTTGAACTTTAGTACATTATCGATTACTGTTTGTTAGTTTTCAATTATCGATTGGTTTCAGAGCCGATCCTGAATACTACAAGGAGATTAGGAATCCCATCGATTTCGCCAGAATTCAACAAAAGCTCAGAAATGACGATTACACTCAAGTATGTACAATATTTTTAATGATTATTATTAATATTTTTGTTGTTTTGATGTTAACTCTGTGTGTTTCTCAGGTCAAGGACTTCTTCGCCGATGTTGAATTGTTGATCGATAATGCCCTCTCCTATTATACGGTATGCAATATTGATTGATTCATGTCTAATCTGATCTTTGATCTTTAGATTGAGGATGAGGAGTTCCGTGACGCTAGCGAGATTCAACGCGTACTCAATGAACGTCGGAATAGCATCGAGCTGGGTGGTAAGATTATCGATTGATTGAATAATAAATGATCTTTGAACTCTCAGAGCCCATACTGAAGACGAATGGAGTGAAGAAAGAGCTTCCATCGCCTTCACCCTCTGCCAGTAACAGGTATCATTAATACTAATTTAATTAATATTTAAGTTTATGCACCCGTTTAAGTACGCCTATTATGAAGGACAAGTGTGTAGTACAGTGTCAGGGATGAGAGGACACTAAAGGGTTAGGGGATGGGAGGGAGGGACTAGTGAGAGAGGGACAGAGGGGGGTCAGTGTGAGTGTGCATAGCAGATGAGACAATGGTTCGAGAGATAGGGAAGAGGAGAGGGAACAGACAGGACTGACAGGTGGTCCATGTATAATGAACCGATTATTGAGACTATATTGGATTACGAGTGGGAGTAAATAAAGCTATTTAGCGATCCATGAATAGTGAACTGACTGTATATTGTATTGTTGCTTTCACAGATCGGCCTCACCATCAGTAGCTTCTTCTGTTGGAGGAGGAAAAGGTTCAACAGCGACGTCATCAGAACCAATCGATGAAGCCATCGTTGAGGATATCTTGACGACAATCTTGGAGTACTCAGACGAAGCGAAGAGACTCATCTCACCTCCATTCAGATTACTTCAATCTATGGAGGTATACTGTAGTTATTGATTTAGCGATCGATTGACCTTATCGTAATGGTGATTGCAGGAGTTTCCGGCGTATTACGATAAAATAAAGATGCCAATTGATCTCAAGACGATTGCCGAGAAAACTCGCGCAGGTACGGTAGATTATCGATTGATTATCCGAATATCGTATACCAATTTATTCGTTGCAGGATGCTACACTAGCATGAATGCCCTGGAGGCCGACATTAAGCTGCTCTGCAAGAATGCTAAGGTACTGTTGATTATGCGGAATATTGATTCATGGAAGTAATATCGATCAATATATCTTCTTATTTGAGGTGTTCAATGAACCAGGATCACTCATTCATCAGGACGCCAATACCATATTGAAAGTGTTCAATAAAAAGAAGTCGGAGAGTGGAAAGATGATTAGTAATAAGAGGTCAGATTATTGATTTTTTCGAATTGTAGCGATTACTGTAGCATATTCCGATGTTCCTGATCTTTGATCTTTTTAATTTCAGACTTGAGCATTGCCGTGAAGTGGTTGATTCTCTCATAGCTCAATCATCAACTGAAGATGACGATACTTTCTCTGAGGATAGCGAGGAGGACGATGTAGGCTTTTATTTTATTTTTATTTATTTATATTATTTGTATTATTTTTTATATATGAAATGTTATTATTCGAGCAAGTGAAATGTACCAAGTGATTGTATGTTTCGTAGGGTGCTTGTTTACTTTACTATTCTATCATTGTTGCTTACCCGTGCAATTCGAATATGTATAATAATAATAATAATAATAATAATAATAATAATAATAATAATAATAATGAATATATTCCATCATAGGAGTTGGCGGATTCATCAGAATGGGGATGGAAGTTGTATTTTGCCGTTCGCAATGAACAGACGACATCAGGAGATTCAGAACGATCGGCTCTATCCGATCCATTCCTCGAATTGCCCCTCAAGAGATACTATCCTGACTATTATGATGAGGTGAGGGAGATTAGAGAAGTGCACGGATGATGTATTCATTGGGTTGTATGGGACACGATATTCATACTTTGGCCATTTTCATAGTAACATTTCAGATTTTCAAAATGTAGCCAGGCTTTCAAAGAAATTCGAAAATGTGGACAGTCTTAGTAGTTTTTAGCGCATTTTTCGATCTTTGATCATTGTATGAAGAACTAGAATAGAGAGTCATTAGAGTATGAGAGAGTCAAATTAAGGGGTTACGGTAACTCTTACGTATTCAATCTATTTCCGTATCTTCATTTTTCACTGAGTTGTCGATTGGTGGTGGGCTTTTGAACAAATCTTTGTACTTGTAGATAAAATCACCGATGTCACTCTTCATGATCAATAAGAAGCTCAAGGCGGGCAAATATGCGACTCTTGAAGAACTTGTCCAGGATTTCGTGCTGGTTAGTACCTATTTATACATTATTATTAGTTATTTCTATTTTGTTTTATCCCACATTAATGAATTCTTTGTCTCTATACTCGATTCCCATTCTCCCGGTGGATTCTTGCTTCATTGCGCTCTTGTTATCACACTCATCACGATTCATATGATTTCATTAAGCTACCTTCCACAAATCATAATGGCTTGTACCTATTGACTTTCTTAACTGTATTTGTGTAATCACTTTAAATCATTATGGCCTTTCCTTCTTTAGATCAGTCTGCTCCTTTATTTGCTTTGTCTGCGTATGTATTCCTATTTTCTCTGCTATGGGATCACGCCCCTCAGATTTGACTTGAAAAAAAAGAATCGCCATAATCTTTCCGTATTTCGCCCTTTTTGTGATATCTTACACATTGATCTCAAGCAATGTCGAACTTGATTTAAAAGGATCATAAGAGACAAAGTAGTCATAATCTGCTATTAGGAAATCAGAAGTAATTATTAGAAGGCGAGTTTAAAGTTTAAATGTGCAATTAGGTTATGGGCTGTGAACCTCAATTGTGTTGCGTATTCTATTCATTCTAGATTACTGGAGAAAAAGAGATATCTCGGTATCATTGACACATCATTTATCTCTGTTTCTCGTTTTTATTCTTGCATTTCCCAAAACGACATTGTATTTTTTCTATATCTATATTTAAATTTATCTTTAAAATATCTAAAATAATAATATCTGCAGGTGTTTGCCAATGCGATGGAATACAATTTGGATGGATCTGAGATCTACGAGGCAGCTAGGACACTCAAGGGAATTGTATTGAAGAAAGCAAAGGAACTCAAACCTTCATTCGATGTCCCTGTTAGTTTCATCTTTCACTTGGTTCATATATCATATTATGGGCAAGTTTAATGATTATAATACCAGGCAGCAATACCATGTATATCATAATATTGACCGTATAAAATACACTTTTTATTTGGTACGAGAGTAGCCAACCACTGCCACAACGAATTTCTATGTTTAGAGAGAGAGCACCGGTGAGAGAGTAGGTAGATCAGAGAGAGCGAGGAAGGAAAGGAGGAAAGAGTGGGGGGGGGGGGTTAATCGATAGTTCTTCCTCTGTTTTTTGTCAGCAGTAGCAGTGCGATTATGCAAGTACATTTTATACGGACAATAGTTGGTAGTTGATCTCGTGTTTCACTTGATCCGTGTAAGACAGGGAAATTAATCCTCATTCAATGTTAGATGGAAATGTGTGGGTGATATACAATATAGTAATAGTTATACAAATATTTTAGTTGCTTTCAT
Source organism: Parapristionchus giblindavisi (assembly GCA_943737045.1). Lineage (NCBI taxonomy): Eukaryota > Metazoa > Nematoda > Chromadorea > Rhabditida > Diplogasteridae > Parapristionchus > Parapristionchus giblindavisi. The sequence goes on from CALSFV010000352.1 coordinate 126,771, forward strand.
GTTGCAATTGTTTTAGAATTTATTAGTTGAACGTGTAATAATCAGCTAATTACTATTATCTCACATGTTCATAACGAATGATCGCTTATATGCACCATAGGTATGAACTACTTGGAGTGGGTTCCATCCCTTTTGAAGTGGTAGTGGCTTGAGGGAAAATATTCGTCCTGTTCTGACATCCCTCCATTGTTGGGGATCTTTCTCTCCATTGCAGATCCGAGAAAGTCAAAATTTGTGGCCCCTATATCTTTTCCTAATATATCGAATAAAGCTCAGCGTTTGTTACGCTTAAGGCATGTCATATATTTATATTATAATTGCAGAAGTTCGCTTCGTTCCGTCCGCCCACTTCTGATTCCACTTCAAACGAAGTGAGTGTCGTGAAGCCGACGACGTCAACATCGACACCTAAAGGAGGAGGAAAACGAGTGATCAAGATCAAACAGGAACCAATCGATGATGACTTCATGTCGGATAATAGCGAGACTCCGCCCCCTCATAAGTATCGATTTATTGATTGATGAAGTAATGATTATTGATTGATTGCCTTGTCAGGAAGTATCGTGCACGTAAGATGCGTCCAATCTCAACAGGATTCACTCCTCTACCAGAGAGTAAACCAGGAAGGAAGAGTCTTGATGAACTCATGCTACGTTATCGACTCAAACTTCAACACTTTTGGCAATTGGTCACCGATTACAAGGTACGGTAACTGTTTCCGTTCGGGACCATACTATTGATTGATCATTGTGATATTGATTGTTTAAGGAGAATGACTATTGGCCGGCGGGTGCTTTCATGGATTTGCCTGATAAGAAGGAATGGGCCAGCTACTATAAGGTCATACACGAACCAATATCATTGAATGTTATCAAGGAAAGAATTGAGAACAATCATGTAAGTTTTGTTTGAAACTGTAGCTTGACATTGATCTTTGATCTTTGTGTAGTATGAATCGTCGACGGATCTCATGGCTGACTTCCATCTACTCTTCCAGAACGCTAAGAAGTACAATAAGAATGGATCCGAGGTGTACAGGTATACGGTAGTAATTTGATGAGTACTGTAGAAATGAGATAGATTACAGTAGAAATGAGATAGATTACGGTAGCCTCACGAATTGATTGCAGAGATGCAGTGAAACTGGACAAGATGTTAGTTGAGGCACATTCAACCAATAAGGAAGCTCCATATGAGAGTCCACTCATTCTCAAGGATAAGATGGGGTTAGTTGACTTATCCAGATTACGGTATCTATGAACTAATTTATCGATCGAGGATGAGATGTCGCGTCCTCTGATCGTATTTTTAATCAATAATTCTCGATTGAGAGTGATCTAATCGCAAGAAATTCCCGACCCCATTAAGTCCTTTGCATTTACATTTGAACTGACATGTCTGACCATACTCTTAACATACCGTAATCTACCAGAATGATCTTTGATCTTTAGACTCTATCTTTGAGTTGACACGTTCTTCTCTATCTTCACTATCTGTCTATCTCTCTATCTCACTCTATTCTTCAATCAATCAATAAATCAATCGATATCTGAATACCGTACTCTTGTCTTCACTCTAGTTGGATCAAGACCAAGATGCCGATGTATTCGTCCAAATCGAAACTGGCGAACGGTCTCTCACCAGTCACACCTTATGACGAGGATTCCAACTCTGGATCAGGCATACGGTAATCACACCATCTCTATCGTCGTGTCGTTCATACGCTTTCGGCTCTTTTCTAAGCATAACACCACCGCTTTCTGATATTTCCTAATCACTACACCACAATGCATGAGTACTGTTGTATAACACTTGGCTGTACACGTTAACCGCTTCATTCATGTCGTTTGTATGCATGTCGATAGTGAGTGAGATTGGATCGATAATTCATCGATCTATCGTAGTATCAATACCGTAATCACTATGTGTTGTCCATCTATCGATCACTTTCTGTTTCATAGCTTGGCCATCTTTACATATTGCACTCCCATCTACCTCTATCTATCATTCAGATCACCCAATCCCAAGGACTCGTCAACCCCTTCCACTCCATCCTATCGACCAAAGATCAATATCAAGGAGAGGTACAGTACTCCTCCTTCCAATCGATCAATCAATATTATCTATCCTATGTATACAATTGATCTCTCCTCACCTTTGTGCTTCTTCTATCACATCTTTTCCTTCTTCTCCTTCTCCTCTGTCTTTGATCTCACCGACGATCAATAATGTGCACCGGAAGTGCTGATTTATTGATTAGTAAAAATGAATAATATGGATTGTTTGATTGCAGAATGGAAACCCTGCCGGAGGAAGGACGAAAGATGTACGAGTTACTATTCTACCTTCGAGAGTATAAGGATGAGACGGATAGAAAGATTGCCCAAGCATTCCTCAAGTTACCATCCAAAATAGTAGGTGTTTTATACGTTAGAAGAAGATAGAGTACTGTAATTGAAAAGATAGCATGGTGATATGTAGAGATTGTGAAAGATGATTTTTCGTTATATTAAATGCTGACCAAACACTGAAATAGCGATGGGATTATGTTTTCATGAATAGTTGGAAACGTAGAATCGGCTGGTTGTACTTGAAATGGAAATGAGCATAATTGACACTTTACAGGAGCTTCCATCATACTACGAAGTCATCAAGAAACCTCTTGACTTTGCACGTATCCAACAGAAGCTCACTTGCAAGGTATGCTAATCGATATTAATGATTATCGATTGATTTTCATTGATTGATTGTTTGATTACAGTACTACCACTCACCGATGGACCTCATCAATGAACTACAGCTCATGTTCGTCAATGCTTGCAAGTACAATGAGCCCGAGAGCCAGATCTATAAGGTAATTACGGTAGTCTATGAGAAGATCAATCGATAATGGGGGGAATCCGTTCAGGACGCATGCCTCATGCAGTGTCTTCTGCGAGAGAAGAAGAAGGAGTTGTTCTCGAAGGATGTCTGTGGAATGCCATTCTCTGTTCAGGTACGGTAGATATCGATTACGGTTGTCATTTGATCTAATCAATAATTGGATTTCAGATGGAGATCAAAACTTTGCTAACGACTATCTTTGTCTCCGTCTTCAATAAACGAAACGAAGAGGGCACATGCTATTCCGATTCTCTCGCTGATCTACCCGATCTCATGAGTGCTAGGGTACGGTAGTTGATTACTGTTATATTGATTTTACTATAGTTAATGTATGGGATAATTGATTACGGTAGTTTACGGTATTGGTTAATCGATTTTCCGTTGTAGAAGATCCCAGAGGCGGAATATCCGTTCACTTTCGATCAGATCAAGAAGAATATTGACAAGGGAAGATATCGAAGATTGGATCGATTCCAGGTCTGATATTGATTTATTGATTATTATAGTCTAACTCTTCCAAATGCATTCCAGCGTTGAATGTATTCTGGAGGTTGCAATAAATTTAAATTATTGGTTGAAATGGTATATTGATTTTCAGAGTGATCTATTCCATCTATTTGGTATGGCTCGTCGTGTTGCCCACAGAGACAGTACCCTATGGGAGGATACTGTACAGCTACAGTATGAATTTATCCGAGCTAGAGATGAAACGTGCACGAATGTACTACAATCGGAGGCGTTCAAGGTGACTCAGAAGGTACGGTAGACATGACATGATGGGGTATGGTAGGAGTATTGATTGATTTCGATTGATTAAAGGATGTCGAAGAGATAATCGATAATGAACGAAAGAAGAAGGCAGCAGAGGAGGCGGAGCTTGAGAGGAAAGAAGATGCGGAGAATGAACCTAATCAGGTATGAGTAGTTATGATTAGACTCATATTCTAAGAGATTATGGAATACTTTGACGTAGATGGAGTTTACACATAAAAAAGGTTTACTTTGTTTGCTGAAAACTACATATTTTGTCAGTTAAATAAAAAAGTTCACAACATAACATTCTATCCATTGAATACGTATAGCTTCATGAGGAATGAGAAACACAAATGTGTGTGGTTGATTGAGATGTCTATTCTTTCCAGATTAACGGAACCTCCCAAGACGCTGATATCAAGTCTGTCACAGTCAATGATATCGAATTCTCGTCAGTATTTTTATTATTATTATTATTATTGTTGTTATTATTTTAACTAAATGCAATGCAGGGTTGGCGATTACGCTCTGGTGTCTCCTTCTGAGAAGGATACGAAGGATCCACATCTGATGAGAATTGAGAGAATGTGGATGGGAGATGGAGGAGAGACACTTGTCAAGGGAAGGTACGGTAGACGATATTCATTATTGATTAGTCATTGATTATTTTAATGGATCACGATTTTTGTTATCTCTGTCTCAATGGTTTCTCAGTTTTCATAAATAGTATGAAACGGGAAAGCGACAAGTTTTGGGCTGGTGGAAGTTCGCCCTTCATTTGCTAATTTAAAATAATCAATAATTTCTTAGATGGTACTTCCGCCCACACGAGACGTACCATCTCGCAACGAAGAAGTTTGCTGACAATGAGGTATACGGTAGAAACTATCGATTGAAAACACTTTATTGATTGTTTATAGGTGTTCCTTACGAATTTCCGTGATTCGGTAACATCGGATCGATTGATGACCAAAGCAGCGATAGTTCAACCGAAACAATGGTCGAAGTATACTGTAAAAGGATTCTTGCCTGAACATGTAAGATTATTGATTGATAATGAGACCATATTATTGAATTACTGGTGATAGATATTAGTGGTATATAGTGAAAAGAAGAGTCTAACAGAATTGCGATACGTTTACTCCTTGTATGGAATATTTGAAACGTGAATTGGCGGGGTACGAGGATACATTGTTTTTGACTGAAATATATCATTCTTATCGGCAGATTTTCGTGTGCGAGGAACGTTATCTGGGGAAGCAGTTGCACTTTAAGAAGATTAAGGTATTTGTTTAATTTATTGATTATTGTTATTGATATTCTAAGTCAAGCTCATGATGTGTTTTTACTCGTGATAAGTGTGCTTGCTCACTTGGTGAATCGAAGTTTCTTCAGCATTACTATATAAAGATTTCTTCTTGGTTGACAATTCCTGAAGCTCATTCAATGAAAGTTAAATTAATATTAACTACATGCGTGCAGGCCTGGCCATTCCCATCGGATGAGGAAACATTTGAATGGGAAGAAAGAGATAAACCTCTGACTCTCATTCGATCTCCACGACAATTGAAGAAAGAATCTATGATGAATGGTAGAAGAGGAGGAATAGAAGAGAAAGATGATGATGAACATAGTCAGGATAGTCAATCCAGTCAGGAATCTGCTGAAGAGGATGATAGGTACGGTAGAATTATTTATTGAATCCTGGAATGAACATGATAGTCATAGCAATAGTTGTATTGCAAATGGTGACTATTTATAGGATGATTACGGTGAAATTATTGATTGATTATTGATTGTCAGATGTCGTAACATGCTCATCCTCGACGTTGATCGTCCGGAAGTCCGTATTGGTGGAGATGAACCGGATGCAGACGGACGCTCTTACTATCAACAGATGACTGATAAGGTGATTATTGATTAGTAGTATTGATTGGTGGTTACGGTATCCAATTATTGATTGATTAGAGGTCACTTTCGTTGATTATTGATTGATCTATTGATCGATTGATCGATTAACTTTCTAGAATGGTCGTTCATTCTTCATTGGCAATTTCGTGTTGGTCTTCAATCCTGATCGTGCCTACTGTGATGTCATGAGAATCGATAAGTTGTGGAGAGAACAAGAGTGAGTTTATTGATTGATTGAGAGATATTATTGATTGATTGGAAGATATTATTGATTGATTGATTGATTATCATTTAGTGGTTCTGAGTTCTTCTCGGGTGGATGGTTTGCTCGTCCCGCAGATGTGACTGGAACAGAGGCAACCATATTCTTTCAGTGAGTGGTTAAAGATGAAAGTGAATGGTCATCACGATCTACGTTGTTGTATGTAAACTAAAGCGACGAAGTTGTGCAGTAAACCTTCATTCACTGATATGCTCAAATATTAGATATTCATAATGAATTTGCATATTGTATTACTTAAAATAATCAATAATGATGATTCAGACGTGAAGTAATCGCAGTCATTCAATCCGATCGAACCCATCGTTGTGATCAGATACAGAGCAAATGTCACGTACTCACACTCAAACAATTTGTCAAGGGTATGTGCTCATTTCTACCGTTATCAACTACTACTGAACTCTTTTACTTTCACAATATCTGTACATAACAAAGTCCTTCAATAATATTTTATCGTAACTACTTTATCCAAGTATTACTGTACAACTTGATCATATCTACCGTAATCAACTCCTACCGTACTCATTAATTACAGAACGTCCATCAGAGATTCCGGAGTGTGACATCTTCCTCTGTGAGAGTCGTGTAGTCGGCAACGTCGATGATGCCTCCACGTCATCTGGTGCAGGTGAGACATAATCCAGTCTCGGCGAAGGCCAGACGGGTTTGGTGTGAGCTCCGTAACTCCACCCCTCGTCTATCGTATTCCTATACCTTCCTGTAACCGAGCCTTATCCTCAGGTTCATACCCAAGTGACTGTTCAATCTTCGCTACATCATTCGAATTGGAAAATGTTGGCAAACCCCTCCACTACGATTCTGTGGCCAAAAGCGCCAAGTTCAAGGTAATATTATTATGGCTTTATCACGAATGATGCCTACCGTAACCGGGGGTTGCCATAAGATGTGCGAAATATATCCATGTTTCATCGTCACCTTCTATCTCTTTCACTCTCCCTCTCTACCTCTCTCTAGTTGTCTGAACTCTCTCAAATCGCGCATACTCTCTCATCCTTCTCTATCTGCCAGTCTGTACTCTCTAAGCTGTCCATGCTCTCTCTCACATCTTCTCCTTTTCTCGTCTGTCTCGTCTCTCTATCTCTCTATGTTGTGTTGTGTATGTGTGTGTGGGGACTTTGGAGGGTGGCTGCAGCGATGACGAGAGAGCGAAGAGTGAAGAGGGTGCAGACAGAGAGAGATGGTTAGAGAGTGTAGCGAGTGCAGAGAGTACAGACATGCAGAGAGAGGTGTGAGATAGTGTGCGCGAGTGAGAGAGTCCAGGGGCTAACGCGAATTTGTCGCGTAGTAGAGAGAGTGTGTAGGAGAGAAAGAGAGAGGGTGAGCGTGCGCCGCGCACACTGTGATCAGAAATGGACGTCAGTGTAGTGGACGAGTTTGTGATAGAAGTGCGCGGCAATGCGTTGAAGGAGCATGATAGGTATATCGATTGATTGATATTGAAGGGAGGAATGATATGGATTAGTCATGGTTGAAGAGTCATCCATTGTATTCGCTGATCGTTTGATCGATATGACTAGACGTACCGTACCGTAGGTTGGTACCGTAGGGACTACAGTAATCATGCAACCAGACAAGATTCGCGAACTCTACAGTGTTGTTGAGTGAGCTGGTGATTTTGTGTTGCTCGCAAGACATATGGTGATGAAAAATGAACTACGTAGATGCCATTTTGCCACAATGTATGGGATACTGATTATAATAATGATGATGATGATGTTGGAGAATTGAAGAACTAGGAATAAGAAAGTGAAGATTCCTCTGTCCTCTGCTCACTTCAGTCTCTTTCTTTATTGTTCCCCTTCTTCTCTCCCTTCGTTCTATCCAATCTATCATCAATAAATGAGAATAGAAGAAGAAGAAGAAGAAGAAGAAGAAGGGGGAATAATGGCATCGATGATGATGCACCAATGCATATGTTATTGTGCTTTTATTACATTTATCTTTATTTATGTTAATATTTAAACTAAAATGAAGAGGTAGAGGGATTGAACAGAATGAGAGGAGAGGAGACAGTATGTGGGACTGGTCCACCACATCTGTCCTTGCTGTGGCCTTATTTCACACAGGAGATGGATATATGTATATGTCATGTGCCCCTTGTGTGTCTATATGTCTGTCAGACCGTTTGTGTGTCTGTCTGTCAAATGGGTAATGGTTCGATCGACATATACTTGTATATGTGCACTTATAGGAAAGGGAGGGAAAACTTGAATGGTTGAGAGGAGGAAGGAAGGTGGAGATATGAAGGTGAACTGTATGAATCATTACTATATGGAAAGGACGAATATGGATGGTGGAGACGATGAAATGGAAGAAGAGGAGACGAGTCCATCTTATGATAAGAACGTAGATCGGAGATAAGGATATTGAACTTTGATTAAGCTGAGATTATCACGGATAATCTTTGTATCTGATAAGAAGTCATATCCATTTGTCTAGGGCATATTGATGAGTTATCAGCTGAGCTCTCATCCGCATGATTATAATATGCTAATGAATCAAGGGATTAGGGTATTCCACGAACGTATACACTCGTGTACGTGATGAATCGTTCAGTTTTAATGAATATGTGTTTGATTAAGATATCTTAGATTATGATTGTGTCATGATGATATCTTCCCTTCCTAGTCCCCTCTCAACGTTCATCCAACCACACATTTCATATTCACATTTACTCGAAGAAAGAAGAGAAAGAGAGAGAAAGAAGGAGGGGACGGCTGCAAGACTCCGCCCCCATCTCCATCCTCTCTTCCTCTTTCTCCCCTTCCAATCGATATACATTACATGACATTGCTAGTCAATCGATACTGTGAGCAGTGTCCCTGAATCAGGGATGCGAACGATGTACAGTATGCAGACTACGGTAGTATGTGTGCCGTGACAACGAACGAGAGAGATAGGTTGGTTGAGGGGGGCGAGAGATTCCCTCCTCTCTCTCTGTCTGCCTGTTCTCTCATAGTAACGTCTCTTCCCTTGGTATAGAGGGAAGAGGACGCCAGTGCCACTCTCTTATCGATTCTTTCCCTCTACATAGAGAGTACGAGGGATTATGTGAGGAGACAGACGACGAGAGACGAGTGAGATATCACGCCGCATTGAGAGAGTGGCCCATAAGACCAGACGGCTAGAGTAAAGGGATGAGAGAGTATGGGAAGTGGAGAGAGTCGGCTGGGTCTTTGCCTCTCTCTCACTCACTCTTTGGCTCTAGAAGAAGGGAAGGGAAGGGGGAAAGACCATGGCTGCGTATTCCCCCCCCCCCCCTTCGTTGAGAGAGGGGCTCCCACACCGTTCTATCTATCTCTCACTCTCTCTCACCCACTGCCCCTTCCTCTCACTCTTCACTTTTCCCCGTCTTTTCATTCACTCTCGTCGTCTCTGACCGTCTGCCTCTCTCACTATCCTATACACTCTCGTCCTCTCTCTCTGTCTATCCGTCTGCACCCTCGCAGGTATCCACACTCTCTCCACCACATCTCTGTCTGCATCTCTCGCTCGCTCTGCATCGCCATAGTTTGCTTCCTGTTTTGTTCGCGGATCGCGACCCGCGAGATCCGAGTTTCGGCCATTGGCCTTTGGGAGGGCAAGGCGCGCTTTTAGATGATGTTTTTCGGCTATCTTATTTACCATACATTAACAGATCTAGATAGAAAGGGATGCAAAGTAGACATTTTATTGTAGTAGGGGATAGTTGTCGTGGTAATAAAGGGTTTCTGTTGTGGTTGTTGTTATATGAATCGATTGTAGATATGATATTTATAGATGATGATGTCTAGTTAGTGGATGTAGTCAATGTGTACGTGGGGAAAAGTAATGAAGATTACTTTGAAAGAGGGTATTTGATGTATGCTTCACTACGTATAGTATATATCTATGATATAGGCTTTTGAACTCGTGTTAGGGGATCTGGAGTTGTATTGTACTGTTAAGGATATTGGAGAAAAGAAGGGTAGGTAAGGATGAAGTATCTGCAAAAGTACTTCTTAGAACATTGTTACAATGTTAGCATATGTTCATTAGGAATGTTGTCGTCTGACTGTGTTGCATAGTGAATCAATCACATTTGAATGCAATGAAGGGAAGGGTATCTCCTTGAGATTACTCCCCTATCTATTTATGGATGTGAACTAATATATCTATGATGGATTGATTATGATAAAGAGCGCCTATTACTTCTTCTACGAAAGGACTCATTTATTAGTCATATTATCTTATTGTGTATATTCTCTCTCTTCATCATCATATCTTTTGCTATTCTTATTTAATCTTTATGAGGCTTCTCTCTCACTCTCTCTTTTTATTTCTTGCTCTCTCGCTCTCCAAGTGAACGAGAACTCTGACTGATTGTGAGAATCGGAAAGAAAGATTAATTGTCCACCAGTCGTATTCATGTTTCATACTTTTTATATCCTCTGTGACTATTTATCTACACGATCTACTCATAATAATTATTCTATTTTCAGTCGTATTGTGTCTCCCGTGAGGTACACGAGGAGGAACTCTTTATCTTCCGTCAGCCAATGAACGCTGAGAAGGTACAAAAGATGTTATTGATTGATTATTTAAATTTAATTTTTTTTTAATTTCCCGCTCGTTTTTTCCTATGAACGTAGGCTTGTGGTAATGGAGAGGTTTACGTGTTGGTCAAAGATTGTGAAGATGAAGAGATGATATTAATGATAGTTTGTATTGATATAAAGGATAATATAAATAGAAAGGGGAAATTGAATTATGTTGATGACGTTAGTTGAGAATGAATAGAGCATATCTAGTGTAGGTGATAGAAATGATATTGTTATAGATCAAATGAATTGATTATATGGTACAAATATAGGGATGCATGCGTATTAAAAGTTACAATTGAATAATGTGAGGGTGATATTTGATACTTTTGATATGTTATGGTTATAGGGGAGGTAAATGGGATAGAGGTAGATCGAATAGCAGATGCTGTATTGGAAGAGGTAGAGGCGGTAGATGGAGATAGTTAATAGAGGATATAGGATGGTCTTGATGAGAGGGATTGTTTAGTGTGTCATGGTCTTGTATGGTATGGTTAAGAGGCGCCAATGAAGAAGAGGATATAATTATATTTTTTATATTTATATTTATAGAATTTTTTTATTAATATTAGCACTGTTATTGTCATCATCATTACTTATTCTGCCTAGGGGTAATGGTTTGGTCTGAAACTCCACCCCTTTGTGATTTTGTATTGCTATCTATATTTAAAAGTATTGCATAATTTATTTATGGATTTTTTTTATAAAGTGCTACAAATCGGGTAACTTAATCAATCAATCAATATCTGATCTTTGTAAACAATCAATAACTTATTTTTGTTATAGGAAGTCTCACCGATAAGTGCATCTAAGATGGGCGCCATGGAGGATTTGGATATGGATGAGACTGTATCCGAACCCGATCCATCCATTGAATCCACTGAGGCCAAGGTACGGTAGAGATTAGATACGGTAGCTCTGGGTAGAAGGGATCGATCGATTGATTACCGTAGCTAATCTTATTCTTTGTAGGAGCTCGTATCATGGCTATCACATCAGCCAAAACTCAATTCGAAGTCCAAATCCGGCTATATTCTCTTCTCTGCTGAGATACGGTACGTTTGTATTTTGTAGTCTGAACTAATTTGTGCTAAGTAATTTGGTCGTGCTTATATTGGTTAATATTTATTTGTTGCAGGAAACGTATAATGCACGAGAATCCAGAGGCAGGCTTCGGTGAAGTGAGCAAGATTGTCGGAGTTGAGGTACGGAAGATATTGATTAGTTTTGAATCTTTTATTATAGATATATTGGTCAAGTTTACATTAGACACAGATTCAATTTGTTAGTGGGCAGTTTTAGGTTTCAGTTTTATGATATTATCCATATATTATTTTCTTTTTTGATCTAACTCATGATTACTATTGATTGTAAATTAGCATTAAAATAAATAATCAATAAACATAATTGTAGTGGAAGAAGTTAACGGAGGATCAGAAGAAGCAGTATGAAGTTCGTGCCGAGTACATTGCAACTGAAAGGGCTAAACAAGAGGCTACCAATGTTAGTCAAGTCAAACAGATACAGGTAATTGAACTTACGGATTATTGATTATTTTTTACATTTTAAAATAAATAATGTGTCGATAAATTAGCGAGAAGTGTGCACCGGTATATTGGTTTTCGAAAAATGAAGCGGCTCTTGATTAAGTCGCGAAACAACGAATCAACTGGTGACTGGGAACACTTTGATTTCACTTGACTCTTTGACATAATATGTATCTTGGTAATAAGAATAATAATAATGCAAAAATAGATTAGATCTATTTAGCTAAGGGTTATTGTCAATTTAACTTATTGAGTTTCTTTAGAAAAAAGATTGATTTATATATTTCTGTTTGGTTATGTATTTCTATCTTCCGTTTGTCAGTCGAATTGACTCGGTCAATACTATGGACCCTTGTATTTGTCGCAAAACATTGATTCAAGGGGTGACTATGGGCACACTCATTTCATTTTGAAACCCTTGTCTATTGAGCCTTGGCTTTGTCACGAACCCGTTGAATCACAGTTTCGTGACAAAGTCAAGGGTCTCGAGAGTTGACGAGAAACCAGTGCTCCTTCGATGATTTCATTATAATTTATAATATATCAAATAAATAACTAAAATAGTAATAATAATGTATCTATTTCAGCCCGGTCAAGTTCGTGTGTATCTGTGTAAATGGCACAATTGTGACTTCCAATTTGATTCTTCTGAAGGCCTCAATGAACATGTCATACACTACCACACCAGTCAGATCATTGGTGAGTACGGTAGTTCAGTTTACGATAAGAGAGCTGGATACAGTAGGATAGAGTAGTCTGGTTATGAGTAGAGTAGAATACGGTAGTGAATATCTGCAGATTTTTTGTTGATTTATAATGGTATTGAGTGCACTTGACCTGTAATCAGTTCGTGATAATGTTTGGGGGTGACTGATGGATTACTGTAATCATATCTTGAATTTCAGTTGACAGTGAGAATCAATACGTGTGTATGTGGGTGACATGTGTTCGTAATCGTAAAGATGGTAAACCATTCCCATCCCTTCCACGTCTCCATCGTCATATCAAAGAGAAACATATATCACAATCATCCAAGATCATGTATGGAAATCAAAGATCAAAGTGAGTACTGTAATTATGGTTATTGATTGATTAGGGGCTTTCTGGTTTCATGATGACATTTTATTATTATATCAACGATATCTCTTAGATATAATTATTGATTGATTGATTGATTGATTAATTGATTAATTCAGGAACTTCTTCAAGTACGTTCTATGTGGTGGTGAGAATGGAAATCCCCAAACCTCTCAACTCGTCCATTATCCCTTCGGTCTTCACATCTCTCAAGTATCGGGAGCAGGCCCTCAGGCTATGGCCGCCCTATCCGCTGGAGGTACTGTATCTTGTCTCTATCGTGAAGTAACTTTATTGATTGAATGGTTGTTTCAGTGCCTCCTCAACAACCTCCACAACACATGATGAATGGTCATCATCCGATGCAGAATGGAGATGGACCACATACTCCACGAGTTAATGGAATTGATCCACGATATAATGTGAGTTATTGATCGATTCAATACATTTTATTGATTATTTTAATGATTAAAATCGATCTATTGATTCATTTGTTTATCTTTCAGCAGACTCCCGGAGCACACGTTCAACACCATCAGATGCCACATGGCCACAACTATGCCGCACCCATGCCTCGTAAGTTATTGATTTATTTATTGATGGAATACCGTAATTTATAGATTCTCGATTGATTGATGGAATACCGTAATCGTTTTTTTTTAGAAGGTGTTCCGGTGACACCTGGTCATCCTCATATGCAGCAACAACATGGACATATGATTCATGGTGGACAGCCAGGAATGATGGGACCACCCCATGGTACTCCCCATCCTGGACAACAGGTACTGTATATAAGGGATTATTACTGTATTGTCTATCTTTCCGTATTCCATTTCAGATGTCTCAACAGGGTCCTATAGCCGATGCTCGTACAGTAATCACAGTGAATCGTAATGCGTCAACCATAGCCGAACCCGTCTTTGTGGCTCCTCCATCTAGTGTTCAAGCGAGACGAGTACTTCATTCAGAGACATACTTGAGGTACTTTTTATTTATGTGTTGAAACTCAAAAATGACGGGTTCGAACAAACATCGATTATGTTACATATCTTACTATATGATAGAAGAAAACTGGGATGAATGTGCATTGTTAAATATTGATTAATATTAAAATAATATTAATTTAGGTACATAGAATCACTATCGAATGGTCGTCAACGATCAGTGAGTCAATATGATCGAACACTTCGAGCAAATCCGAAGAATACCGCAGTCCATCCCAATCGACCTCTTCCCTCCAATTGGATCAGGGTACGGTAATTGTGAATAGTATTGATTTCTTGGAAATTTGAAACTGATAGTTGGTTCTAATACCTTGATGTGTTTGTGATTAAGTTGTTGTTCATAATTGATTGATCGATAGAATAGATTACGGTATATAATCTCTCATTCGTTGTAGGAGTCACGTGGTGGTGAGCCAGTGAAGGAAGATGATGTAGTACGTGCATTGTGGCGATTACGAGAAGAACTCATCCAGAGTACTGTAGCTGTCGAGAGAGATTACGCTGGTGTACTGTAGGTCTCACCATGATCCATACATTCACAAGCCCCGCCCACTTTCTTACTGTAGACTCCTTTTCCTCTTCTCATTTGATTTGTTGTGTTTGTTTCATAACGATGTCCCTGTTGATTCAATCGATAATCATTCATCTTTCTTCCCTTGTGATATCATTCTCTATTTATGATGTATGTGGTTCCTTACGGTTGTTTTCTATTGCTAATTATATTGTTATTATTGATTATTATCAATCTGATCGATCGCCAATCCTTACCGTATTCGTTGTATCATTGATTGATTTATTGATTACTTTGGACCTCCCCTTACCCTGCTATCCCTTTCTACGGTTGTTTGTCTGTCAAAGCTTATCGTCGTATTCTTCGAGGGTTCTTTCAACTTTCTTTGTTCATTCTTCATTGGTCAATAATTGCAATTCATTCGTCTTTATCTCTCTTTCTTCTTCAATATGATACTCTTTATTTCGTCATTAATCCATCCCACATCCAATTCCGATCGATACTCCGATCATACAGTATGATTGATTGACCCGGTGTCGTATCCCCTCATCTATTATTGATTTTTTCCCGGCCCCTCATGTATCGATTGATTGATTGATTAATTATTGAATTCCTTTTTACACTTGATTATTGATCTCTTATTTTTGATTGTTCTCTCATTCTTATCTGATGATTGAATTAACTTTATTGATTGAATCATTCCTGATACATTCTTTTATCGATTGATTTATTAATCAATAATTTTATATAACTTTCACGTGAGTGTCTTCTATTTGTATATTCCGATTCATTCATTCATTCATTTATATAATATATTATTGAATTCATTTATTATTGGATTGTATTCTCTCATTATTCTACCATTATATGTCTATCTCCATCATACCTTTTTGTGTGTCTATTTCTGTCATTCTCTTCACTTATCAATCCTCGCCTACCGTATGCTCACTCGGTACACCACTGGCCGATCGATACGAGGTGTATACGGTATCATTGTCCCCCTTTCCCCCTTTATACTAATGATGCAATCAATCGATATCTCTCTTTACCGTACTTCTATACCGTATCCGTTCAATGTACTATAATATGATTTACATGAATACACGTGGTTTCTCTTATTACTGTATTTGGCTGGACATAAACTAAGAGACAAATGAATATGAGCAATGAAATGTTATGCTATACCTGCTGCAAGATAACTATCGAACTGATCAATATTGATGGATGGATACCGTATCCAATGCGCGATAGAGCTATTCATACTTTATGATACTTTATATATTTTCATGTGTTTGTACGGTGTACAATTCAGAAGAAGAATTAAATATTGATGAACTATTTAATGATATCACATTTGTGATTTTTCGATGGATTGAGACGATGAATAATCAATACAGTCAATGAAAATACCGAAGTAAATCAATATTTTACTATATGGATTGGTGTTATTGTACCCATTGATGATGGTGACATGTTGTGGGATGAAAGGATCTTATGCGGTAAATGAGTGTTCTTGTGGATACTTGAATTAAGATTCAATTAGATGAGATGACATGAAAACCGACGAGAGGGAGAGGGAGAGGGAGAGGGAGAGGGAGAGGGAGAGGGAGAGGGAGAGGGAGAGGGAGAGGGAGAGGGAGAGGGAGAGGGAGAGGGAGAGGGAGAGGGAGAGGGAGAGGGAGAGGGAGAGGGAGAGGGAGAGGGAGAGGGAGAGGGAGAGGGAGAGGAGAGGGAGAGGGAGAGGGAGAGGGAGAGGGAGAGGGAGAGGGAGAGGGAGAGGGAGAGGGAGAGGGAGAGGGAGAGGGAGAGGGAGAGGGGAGAGGGAGAGGGAGAGGGAGAGAGGGAGAGGGAGAGGGAGAGGGAGGGAGAGGGAGAGGGAGAGGGAGAGGGAGAGGGAGAGGGAGAGGGAGAGGGAGAGGGAGAGGGAGAGGGAGAGGGAGAGGGAGAGGGAGAGGGAGAGGGAGAGGGAGAGGGAGAGGGAGAGGGAGAGGGAGAGGGAGAGGGAGAGGGAGAGGGAGAGGGAGAGGGAGAGGGAGAGGGAGAGGGAGAGGGAGAGGGAGAGGGAGAGGGAGAGGGAGAGGGAGAGGGAGAGAGGGAGAGGGAGAGGGAGAGGGAGAGGGAGAGGGAGAGGGAGAGGGAGAGGGAGAGGGAGAGGGAGAGGGAGAGGGAGAGGGAGAGGGAGAGGGAGAGGGAGAGGGAGAGGGAGAGGGAGAGGGAGAGGGAGAGGGAGAGGGAGAGGGAGAGGGAGAGAGGAGAGGGAGAGGGAGAGGGAGAGGGAGAGGGAGAGGGAGAGGGAGAGGGAGAGGGAGAGGGAGAGGGAGAGGGAGAGGGAGAGGGAGAGGGAGAGGGAGAGGGAGAGGAGAGGGAGAGGGAGAGGGAGAGGGAGAGGGAGAGGGAGAGGGAGAGGGAGAGGGAGAGGGAGAGGGAGAGGGAGAGGGAGAGGGAGAGGGAGAGGGAGAGGGAGAGGGAGAGGGAGAGGGAGAGGGAGAGGGAGAGGGAGAGGGAGAGGGAGAGGGAGAGGGAGAGGGAGAGGGAGAGGGAGAGGGAGAGGGAGAGGGAGAGGGAGAGGGAGAGGGAGAGGAGAGAGAGGGAGAGGGAGAGGGAGAGGGAGAGGGAGAGGGAGAGGGAGAGGGAGAGGGAGAGGGAGAGGGAGAGGGAGAGGGAGAGGGAGAGGGAGAGGGAGAGGGAGAGAGGAAGAGGGAGAGGGAGAGATCAAGAGGAAGAGGTAGAATCTCTTTCAACAATCAGAATGGTAATGAGATTGGTAACACTTCTTATTGTAGAGGGACAGGGGGTGGTAGGGGAGGAGACAGAGGGAGGGGAGAGAGATCAAGAGGGAGAGAGGAGGGATAGAGGGAGAGTGGGTGGAGACTATTTCTGTAGAGAAGTCTGACCTCTTCTATCCAACTGTGAATGAATGATAGGTGGTTGACATACCTTCTCTCTACTAAATTCACACTTCGTTTACTTAATTTCACTTGATTTTTCATCTTTTCGCGCCATTTTTTTTATTTAAATCTTGTATTTTTCAGTGATTTGTCAAAATGTTAAGTGATGATGTAGATATTGAACCTTATGTAAGAAGAAGAGTTGAGAACAGTGAAGAAAGAAGAAAATCAACAGTTGGAATGACAGATGAGGTACGGTAGATTATAGTTATGACCTATTGTATGAGCCGGTGATAGCAATGGATTACTGTAATCGAATGGACATTTCTAGGAAGAAAAAGCTCTTCGCTCTTGTATCAATTCACGTGAACGAAAAAGAATGCATGATTTGAATGATGCTTTAGAAGATCTAAGATCTGTCTTACCGTACTTTAAGGTGAGTACTGTAATCGATATGAGTACCGTAACCTATGCTTAATATCGTTTCAGGATTCTTCGAATCGTCGTATGTCCAAAATAAGTACTCTAATTTTAGCGACGAATTGGTAGGTTTTATGTTGTTTTAAAATATAAATAAATATTAATTTAATAGGATTCGACATCTTACCAAAGCTAATGAAAGTCTGCAACAAAAATTAGAAGAATTAAATGGAATTAAAATAGAAAATGGAGGAATTCAAAATGCATAAAACTATTTATGACAATTGGATATTTATGATTCAATTATTGTATTATTTCATTTTTGTATTTTATCTATTCTCGAATGTATATATTATTTGATCTCTTCATAAAGCAATACGACATAAACTTTCCTTTCCCTGCTCTCAAATAACAACATGATCGATATCGATTGATAGAGTAGAGTGCGTTGATCTACCCTTCTTCCCTTCCTATCGTTATTGATTCTTCGTCTCTTCTCTTCTTTTGTCTCTTACTCCATGACAATTTCATCAACTACATCGATGTCTATGAGTGAATGACGTTGACTTCATTCCTATTTATCGATATCTTAGTTATTCTTCGCACTTCTACTGTATTCTTGGTCCTCAAGGTAAAATATTTAAACCCTTTGATTGGATGTCAAAAATATTAAAATTATCCTAAATAATCTTTCATATTTTTATAAATAGTGTACGAAATGAATAGACCTTGTGAACGGTAGATATATTCATTTTGTACACTATTTCGTTGTCCTCTCAGAATATGAAAATGTCCTTTACAAAGATCTTTTGCACAATCGTTTGACTCTAATCACATTCGTCTTGATTGTCCATAAGATTACTGTAGTATGATCCATTCATTCATTATTCTCTTTTTTCCCTCTCTATCCACCGTAGACTATTCACAGTTGGTGGTCAAGAATATGAACAATATCTCATTACATTCAATCACCTGTATCAATAGAATAGGAAGATGGACTATTAAGGAGATAGGTTAATGATCTACCTTTATATTCAAATCGATATTTAGTAGGGATTGTTTCTCTGAAAATGTCCATTGGGATTGTTTCTCTGAAAATAATCCTTCCATGAAGTCTTCATTAGAAATCTGTTATATAATAGAAGTGTGAAGCTATTGACTCATTATCTACCGTCTGTCCATCTCTCTTGAACCACTTGATCCTTGCGTAACCTTCTCCCTATCCCTCTTCCTCTCCCTCTACCTATCCCTCTACCTCTCCCTCTACCTCTCCCTCTACCTCTCCCTCTACCTCCTCCCAACAAAATGACAGATTGACCATATAAGATGTTCTATCTATTCATACTCTTCATCCACCTTATTATCGTTGAATATAATATGACTTAATGAGTACTTTCAATGGGGGGATTACCACTATTCATCACTCCATTACACATATGGGAAGAAGCATTCTTAGGTGTCTCATCCCTCTAATAATCTGTTCAAAACTGTAAAAGAAAGGAAAAATGGAGAAAACTTTCCTTTTGCACAATCACTTTTCGTTTCTGAACAATGTTTTTATTGAATACGCATATTTCTCGCATGATTTCATTAATAGTCTAAAAATTGCACAAATATTAAAATTAATACAAATATTGAACATTGATTATTTAAAAAAAAGTGGAAACGGAAAAATACAAATATTTTTAGAACTATTCTTTTTGTTTGAGTTATTTTTTGTAATCGAAGGGGGAGGGGTGAATGAGTGGGTGGGCCAGAAATCAAAGAAATGCCGAAGAATTTGCAGTGAGATACGCTGAACTTGATCTATAATATTAGCTTCCGTTTCTATGCGGTATTACTCTTGTATTTATTGATTGAAACAATTACCTCTTTGTAAAAAATATCAGGATACATCCCCAAAAAGGTCTTATCAAAAAAATCTCCGTGAGAGTGTTGTGCTCCCATCTAAAATTAAATTAAAATTATATTCCACTATTTTTATCTATCATTATAGTGGTCAGATGATTCACACTACATCTGTACTAGGGTTGGCAATAACGCTCACGCATTGCGGGCCCGCAATGCTATATAAATCATTGCGGGCCCGCAATGACTACTTTATTCCTATCTGGCCACTTTTTGTGATCGGTCGTTCTTCTGTTCTCTTCATTTTCCTTCGCTCTCTTGTTTGCTTGAGAGAACAGAAATCATTGCGGGCCCGCAATGATTTTACGCCGCATTGCGGGCCCGAAATCACTAGCAATGAAAAGTCAATTCATTGCGGGCCCGCAACCCCCGAATAGCCAACTCTAATCTGTACCCAATTGTCGCATTGGATTTATTATCGGTGAGTCAGTCAATCAATACTTATCTATCGATTATTCATGATTCAGGCAAGAATGGTTCCTTCTTCCGTCAGATTCGCTATCGATGTGATTTCGACTGTATATTGATAAGGAAAATGAGTGAGGTTTATTGCTATAACTCCTCATGTATGATTCCTATCTAATGGCCTCCACTCTTCACTCACCTAGATACACTCACCTATGTAGACTCACCTCACCTGTGTGCGGATCTTGAATTGTGCAATATTGTATATTGGACAATAAGAGAGAAGTCAGAGAGTCAGATTTTGCAATACTAGACTCCGCCCAATTCTCATTGCGAGAGGTTTACTCGTCTTGCCTATATGTACATCTTTCATCCGACCTATAATTGAAACTGGTTCTATGGAATAGATCTAGTGTTTTTTTTATAATGATATCGTATCAGTACAGCTTGATTTTACCAAACGTTTGTATTACTCCCCTTTCCGTCTCTTGAAATTTCCATGGAAATGTTTGGCAGCGATGTCATGACAGCGAATCTTTCCTTCACGAATATTGCCTTGCTATTCATTAGCGCTTGTCTCTCATATGCCAATGGTTATCATCCAGTCGGTTATTATTCATCGGTTCTCATTCGACCTAGTGTCACATAGGTGGGTTTGTGAAAACCATTTTTTTGCTCCACTCAGCGTTGCGTTCCCATCGTGACATGGCGCATAGGTAAGAACCTCGCAAAAATTGGAAAATTTTCAGTCGAATTTGCAAAAAAATAGCCAAGCGCATAGCCTTGCCTCCTACTTCTCCCGTTTGCGTGAAGCCTTTCTCCCAGCCTGCCCACCTATGATTGTTGATCTTTTCAGATGTCAGAAAAATGGAAAGAGGAGTCAAGTTTTCTAATTAGTCAATGGTCAAATGAGGATCCGACAGTCAATGGTTTGTTGTATCAGTTAATTATTATGATATTGGCCGTATAAAATACACTTGTTTATTTGATACGAGAGTAGCCAGACACAGCCAAGGCAATTACTCAAGTACATTTTATGTATACGGACTAAATATAAGTAGTACAACGTTTAATTTGTATGGTGGTGTTACATTTTCAAAACGTGCGCACGCCGTAACCCCCTCCGCCGCGTCTCCGTCGTTACGGCATGCGCACGTTTTGAAAAATGTAACACCGTCTATGCATTTTAATATTTCGATTCAGTTGAATATCCTCATCCATCAAAGACTAACAGCGATCATTACTGTTGGTATGATCTGAATGAAGAATGGAATGGACTCGAGTATCCAAAGGCAGCTCCCACTTCTCATCCTGATAGAACATTCAAATATGGAGTTACTGGGTACGACTACGTCTTTTTATTGCTTTATATTGGAATATATTATGATTCAGATACGTGAAGTTACCTTTCGCTGTATCCTCTGATCATCCCTGTGAGGGTCTATCAAAGAGACCAAAACATCAACTTGTCCATGAGGCCCTACGATCATTCTCTAATGGTATTCGAGATCTGAGACATTTAGAAGTAGGTCATACAATCAATATTCTTGTCAATATCTCATTTACAGTCTGGTATCAATTCATACGCAAAGAGCATCGAACTGAAAACATTGAATAGGGTATGTGTATATTTTTAATCCCTCAAGTTATCCTTCATACTTATATATTTCTTAGATTTTTGAAAATAATGATGCTGATTATAACTCGGAGATACTTCGATTAATTGAAAAGATCGCTTCACTTGCTCTCAGATCGGACACAATAATTTCTACGGTAATTATTGTTATGATCTTTGATCTTTGATCTATATATTTATTTATTTCCAGCCTCTTCCTCATATTCTTAATTCCGGAACCAGAACCAAATCCGTATCAATGAGCCAAGTTTGTCGTCACTGTGTTACTGGCGATTCAAATCTAATTTGTAGGAGCAAGCAGCTTGTCTATTGGCCTATGCCTTCTTTGTGGCTTTTGAATGGCCTGGAAGGGGATTCAATCCATTCAATTTTAGAATGTTCATATCCATTCATATTATTCCATATAATTGCATCTTACAGATTTCACGTTCGAGGCAATCCGATGTCGATGACTAAGATGCAATTCATTCTAAATTACTTTCGTATTGTAACATCGAAAATGCCCACGGGCACGCTAACATTTTCACGACAAGTAAACAAAAGTGAGTACTGTATTCATGGTATACAATCAATCGATATTATTGATTAAGGTGAAAGCTATAACAACACCAATGAATGGACGAATTTGAAGCATCCTTTGTCTCCTTTGTTCGTTACAGATCAAGTTCGTAAACTCATCTCTATTTCACAATCGTATTTTTTTTAATTTGTGGAACTACTTGAGACCAGATTGTATGAAGAGAGAGTGCTGCTTTATGTATCAGACGTTTCGAAGAATATTTCTCCATTCTTAAAGAAGGGGAACCAGGAGATTCGGGGTGCGCTATTATCATAAAGAACCGGGGATCAAACATGTGGTATTTTATTCTCTAATAGATTCGAAAGGCAGAATGTGTAGCTCAGTAGTTGGTAGTCAGCGATTGAATCCGCACCCTCAGATTCGATTCCCGTTTGCTATTTTCTATACATTTATTCGTGAAATTCGAAAATTCGCGCCGTTTCCCTGTGCAGTAGCAAACTTTCAGCTCGGATTACGGTATTCCGGGGCGTCTTTAATTTTAGAGAAAATTGATTTTGTATTCAAGGAGACGCGATCTATAGTTCTGCCTGACCAGTTTAGCCATGAAAAAACTCGAGGATCTTTAATACGATCTGGTCTCACACAATTTGAATAACATCTATACTAAATGAAGATAAAAAGTACTCACACTTCTACATTTATTTGTAAGGGTCTGATAGAAGAAATGGATGGATGTCTTCAAGTTGATTTTGCTAATAGATATATTGGAGGAGCAGTATTACGTTATGGAGCTGTACAGGTAAACATGTTTACGATATGTAGTTACAGTATAGTAATGGATTACTGTATAGTTACAGAATGCTATTGATAACTGGATGCTTACAGTATACTCATGGTTATTGTGTTCAGGAAGAGATTCGATTTCTTTGTTGTCCAGAGATGATAGTATCTATTCTTCTGTTAGATAAAATGGACAAATTAGAGGCTATAGTCATTCAAGGAGCACTACAATACAGTTCATACACAGGGTATGCTATATTCTATTAATCATAGGAAATTTTCGTATGGGAGGAAATGGGCGTGGTGTGGCCGGTTGTTGCTTTAGTACTATTCAATCATTAATACTCTCGTAATCAATCAATAAATGCAAACAATCAATAAATATTGTTATAGATATGGTAGAACACTGAAATGGAAGGCACATGCAATGAGTGATGAAGTACCAAGAGATATCTATGGGAGAGCCCGATCATATGTCAGTGTTTCATCGATAATTGAGCTTTGATCTTTCAGTTGATCTTTGATCTTTGATCTTTCAGTTGGTTGCTATAGATGCTATTCGTTTCACTCAGCCAAATTTGCAGTATAACGATGATGCAATCGAAAGAGAAGTCGAGAAGGTTCATTCCTATCATTTAAGGTATTGTGTCTGACTTTGATGGTCTTTGTAGGCATTCGCAGGATTCATGACAATTCATCGTGCGTCCTCCTTACGACCAATTGCAACGGGAAATTGGGGATGTGGAGTATACAATGGCGATAAAGAACTAAAAAGTTTGTTCATTATCTTATTTATTTATATTATTCATGTTTATCATTCAATCTATCACACATTTACCTCAATCCTAAAGAGGAACCTGTCAATTCAATTTATTTTTATTTCACTTCGTTTTGGTGAAGTATATTATGTTGTGTATATCAAGTACAGTATCGTATGTATCATCAATCACTACTATTTTTATGTCTACTTCAATCAATATAATCTAGGTCTTCTTCAATTGATCGCAGCTTCTCGTTCTGGTCGTTCTATGATCTACCTAACATTCAACGAAACGATGTTTGCTAAGAATCTGGAAGAGATTTATGATCGATTGAAGGAGGCAGATATTAGAACTGGTATGCATTATTTCAAGCGATGGCCCCTGATTAGCCCGTGGGATATACCCAGCTGCAAAATTTTGCATTTTATGAGTACCTCCAGCAAAAATGGGTCATAAAAAACGGTTTTCTTTGAAATTACACAATATTTCGGGTACCCAGGGGGTACTACCTAACGCGCCTTTTGTCATAAAAATATAGCACAGATGGAGATGAATTGCGTGTGATGTTGAAAGACCATCACTAATTGTTGTCAAAGGTTTATTTTTAAAAGTTGAGCTTATGCAGGTCTTCTGTACAAATGGCTGAAGAGTTATGGAAGAGATACAGGATTGAAGAACACTTTATTTGAATATATCCATAGTAAACTAAATGAACGAGCATTCTAATCACATCGTCTTATACTTTGTTCAAAAGTTGTGAAATGAAAATGATAAAAGAGAAAACTCTCCTCGTTTTGCACATTCTCTCGCCTCTTTTCGTCACTTTTGAACACCACATAAAGTGTAGTATCTATATGATATATAGACTATATCCCCTTTGCTTATCTATCCCATTCCATTTTTAGACTCAATAATTCCATATTTCCTGATCTAATCATGATATGTGATATTCTAAAGTGATCTGAATATATTCACTAAACCATAATTGCTCGTGTGTATTATACTGTATCTCGTTTCAATTTATTATAAACATAAATAAATATTACTACAAAATTATGAATGCATTTTGCACAGTTTCTAGCCCCTTTTCGTTTTTTTCTTTTCGTGTTTCTAAGCATCACGTAAATTGGTTCAGAGCTCTTCAGCTACTGCAGGCCCATTGGATTCTCTGTATTCTGATCATCGAGAAGTATGAGAGAGTAGTCATTCTAGAACAATACATATTCTTATTGAATATGCATATTTTTCGCATGTTTTCTTTATGAGACCCACAGCAAATTGAAAGACTGCACAAATATTAAAATTAATACAAATATTGAACATCGATTATTTTATAAGGTGAAAAACGGAAAAACACAAATATTTTTAGAAATATTTTTTCAGTTTGAGTTACTGTAATCGAAATTGAGCAGGTGATTGAGTCTCGAATGGAACACTAATTATCGTCATACTGTATTACTGGACTGCCCGATCGATCTACGCTTCTGTAACATTTTTCGCTTTTTGGTTTTTCTCTTAATTTCTTGCTTTGTTAGCGTTAATTTTGTTTCATATATCCTTCGATTGTCGTTTATAATAAATTAGTTGTTAGATTAATCTTCTTTACAGTCATGGTTTGTTCGATTGAAGTATGTTTGAGTGTTCTTGATCGTGACCGATTGGGAGAATTCATTGGACAGAAAGGAGTGAATATCAAGGCTATCGAAAGAATGTACAATGTAAGTTTTCGCTTACTGATTTCGATGTACTTTTCTTCATATTCAAACTATTTCTCAAAATGAGAAGTTTCCCATTATCAATAAATATGAATATATCAGTGCACGATTCGAAACAATAGCTCTACTTTTCCTCGAAACTTTATGTTATATTGACCATATAAAATGTACTTGTGAAATGCTTTTCTATTAGCTGCGAAACAGAAATATTCTATCGATCAACCTCCTCTTTCCCTCCCTTCCTTTCTTGCGCTCTCTGTGATCTACATATATGTATACTATCTCGCTTGGACTCTCTCTCTCTAAACAGAAATTCATAGCGGCTACTCTCGTACCAAATAAACAAGTGTATTTTATACTTTCCATTCACAAGTTTCTTTTCAGGTCATCATTCGACTTCATGCAGATAAGCCAGGTGACATAACAGCTACAGTGACCGGGGAAGAATTTGCCGTGAGATACGCGGAACTTGATCTATTAGCATCTGCTGTTTCTATACGGTATTACTCTTGTTTTTATTAGTTGAAACAATTAAATTTTTATTATAAAATAAGGATACGTTCCAAATTGTACCTAACGGCTGTCTAATCGAAAAATCTTCATGAGAGTCCTATCTAAAAATTAAATTAAAATTATTTTCCACTATTTTTATCTATTATTATAGTGGTCGTCAGATGATTCACACTACATCTATACCCAATTCTCGTATTGGATTTATTATCGGTCAGTCATTCAATCAATACTCATCTATCGATTATTCCTGATTTAGGCAAAAATGGTTCGTTCTTCCGTCAGATTCGTGATAGATGTGATGTTCGACTGTATATCGATAAGGAAAATGAGTAAGGTTTATTGCTATGACGTCACTATGATGTCACATGAACTGCATGGTGTAATTGAAAAAGTGAAAAAGTAATAATTTTCAGGGCGGCAACCGATTATGAGACAGAGGAAGATAAAGATCCAAATGCAATGACGACACTACGCATTCAAGGTAATCGATATATGAGATAATGCTACAGTAATCTAATCAATTCGCTTTAGGAACCTTTGAGGGAATTCGTCTTGCATGCAACATGCTGTATGATCGTCTGTCAGGATTTGGAAAGGTTTGATCTACTAGATACTGTAGATGGAATGAACATCGTTGGTTTAGGAGCGGAATCGTGAAGAAAAGATGAAGAGCACTCCCCACTTCATGGAAGATTGGGGAGAATTGAATGATGAGAAGATTGATTGATTGGAATTATCGATCGATAAATGAATAAAATGTATTCACACAAAGTATTTTCATACAAACTCGTTTATGCCAATGAATAAGTTGCCCATTCGAGATTGTACACATACACAGTAGCAGTGGTGGAAGTATGAATGAATGAGTGCAGAGTATGAAAGAGGCGGAGCTTGGATCATAAGATGTTCATTGATCTTTGATCTCTCATGACGTAAAAGCTCTACTTGATGAAACACAAATCTCACTGGCTTTCATGGGACGATGAGAGAGAACGGACGACTCTAGCACATAGCATATATTGGTTATAATATATATACTTAAATTATATTATAGTTAGCGGATACGAAAAAAAGTAATAGAATGATGATAATCTCTACGAATCTATGGGTATACATATTATACAATATATAAGAAATGGGACGGGGGAAACAAAACAAAGAGTAATTGGGTAGGAGAAGCATGATTTACATAAATAACGGAAGAAGGCATGATCTTCGGTTTCAATCTTATGTTCAGAGGTAAATGATCTTCTTGTAATGATAAAAAAGAGTGCTAAAACGAACAAAACAGATTATATGGTACAGCTCATTAGATTTGTGTGTGTGCGCATAGATCAATAGATTAACAAGAAAATTGGAGGGGAAGTATATGGTAGAGAAGGGGGTATACGGTAGAAGGAATTAGCAGACCATAAAACTTGTGGGATAATATGAGGAAAAGTATGAAACAGGAAGAAGAGATTACAGATATACTATTATGCAGATAAAGAAGAAACAAGAATGAATGGGTGAACCATAAACAGTGACAAGTAGAATATAAGAACAATAGAGATAAACGAGTAAGTAGGAATCGAAGAAGATGATCATGATCATAACAACAATCAATCAATCGATAATCTCCATCTACAGTACGATCGTACAAGCCTTCACTGATCCAGATGGATAGGTAAGGGTTGTCGAATCTACCGGAGTCGCTACAGTTAGACCCACCTGCAAATATTTAATAATCAATCAATACTTGAATCGGGTAAATCAATAATCTACCGTACCTCAGCGAGTTCAGCTGCATGCTCATGTGCCCATCGATTGATTGTGTCATTCGAATGAGTAGGAATGATCTTAGATGGAACTGAAACAAAACCATAAATTAGTTGAGCTTTCCAACTGATCGATACAATACTAGTACGGTAATTCAATCAATCAATAAATCGATACCATACCATTGGCAGCCCAAGCTCCCTTTCCCTTGTACCATCCATCGAGAACGTGAGTGGGAACTTCACCAGATGAGGGCAGAACGTAGGTAGAGGCACGAACGTGAGAGAAGAACTGAATAAAACAAATATAGAATTTTAAAATCAATAAAATTTGATGATATTCGAGGAAAAAACGCTTGTCAGATTACGGTATATACAAATCTGTCGATAATCTCACCTCAAGTGAAGCAGCCTCATCATTGAGAAGGATAGTCTTTCCACGATGAGGTACGGTAACGAGGTCAACGTGGACGGCACCCGCAAGCTTGACTGTAATCAATCAATCAATAACATCTCTGGTACGGTACTTCATCATATCAATCAATCAGTTGATTACTCACAGTTGGCGTGTTTTCCATTGGCTCCAGCAGCTCCAGCTCCTCTAACAGGTGGTGGTGGTAGATGCATTGTAGTGCCCTCAGGCCATCCATTGACTCCACCCACTCCTGATCCACCATTGAGTACATGTCCATTGTTATGATGATGATGTTGATCATCTCCAGATGATTGTAGATCAACATGATCATGATGACCATTGACATCATTCACAAGAGGAGCAACTCCATTCACTTTATCACTCTCATCTGCCAATTGACACAGAACATCATCGATGGCTGGATCACTCTAAATCATATTCATCAATCAATAATATCCAATCAATCAATCGATAAACGATATATACAGAACGAATGAATCCACCGTACCTTCTCGTAGTTGATCTCCTTTGGCTCATCGGGGTTCTCGTAGCCAGATGAACGGAATGACATCAACTGCAAATATCGATCGATAAGAATCAATTATCGATTGATTTGCAAGATAGACCACTCACCTTCTCACCAGTCGGAGAATCAACCTTGGTATTGAGGATAGACTCCAATGCATTCTGAATAAAGAAAACTTAATGATTATCGGTCGAATGAGAGATATGCTATGAAAGATCAAATCGATTGATCAATGGATACCTTAGCTCCATCAATAGTAGCAGCCTCGACTACGGTAGATGCGAGTCCGGCGATGAATGGAACGGCCTCAGCAGAGAGCAGTGATTCTGCCATCATTCATTATATGACCGATAATCAATCAAAGAAGATTGTGATAACATGTACAGCAATCCTGATCATACCAAATTGAAACAAAAAAGAACCAGGTTTGAATGTCAAATTGCCGTTCCAACATTATTTTAACAAGCACTCAAATGCCTCCTATCCCTTCCACACCATTATCAATATCTCTCTCACCTTCTGCTTGTTGACTCAACTTTCTCTGAATATCAATCTCAGTCTCACGTGGAGAGAGGAGATCGTCAAACTCATGAGCACGCTCAACTACCGTCACATCCTGTAACGACGAAATCAATCGATAGTCGTTATGTGGTGTTACATTTTCAAAACGGGCGCACGGCGTGCATTTCTTACGTTCGCACGCCGTGCGCACGTTTTGAAAATGTAACACCACATTACAGTACATCTCGTGTCACTACTATCGTGATCTACCGTACTTGAGTGGTGTCCATATCCGATTCTGCAGTGCTAGCAGTAGTATTTTGGGCAGAGTCGCCACCAGTGAGACCCAGTGCTTCCTCCAATTGATCAGTGTCCATTGAGATCTAAAGGATCAAAGATCAAAGATCAAAGATTACGAGATCAAAGATCAATAATTCCATACCTTCATCTTTCTCATTGGCTCCTCGAGCGAATCGATGAGACCATCAACGTCAGGCTGTTGAGGAACGAATGGCTCCTGTAAGAATCAATCAATAAGTATTGATTAATGATTAAACTACAAAGTTCATACTACAAGGGGAGTCATTCCCACTACATCATTTAAATTCACATTACCACCACCAGTACACAATAGCAATAGGACGGAAAAAGAAAGTTTAATATAAGCACATACAGCAAAGTCTCCAAGAAGATCGCCTTCGGGTGCGGGAGGAGCAGATGGTTCAACCGGCTCAGCGGGAATTACTGGCTCCGGAGTGGGCTCGGGTACGGGACTCGGTTCAGGCTCCCGAATTGGTTCCGGTTCAGGAGTTGGTTCAGCGGGGACAACAGCTGGTTCAGGTTCCGCCGGTTCGACAGCGGGAGTTGGCTCTGGTTCAGGGGCTAGCTCCTTGACGCATTCGGGCTCATCGATCGAGTCGGTGTGAGTGGGCATTGGAGTAGGCTCGACTACTGGTTCCGGTGCCGATACTGGCTTGGGCTCGGGGATAGTCGGTTCCTCTATGTGCGCAGGAGTCGGCTCGGGTGTAGGCTCACGATGAGGCTCTTCTACGGGCTGAAATGAGACAAAAGTACGATACGACAAGATTACGGTATATTTAGAGCAATGATCCAATCAATAACCAACATTCCCATTCTCCTACACAATAGACATCGTACCAAAATAACCACCACCATTAACCATTATATAATTTACATAGAATACGAATTGATCATCAATCAATAAATCAATATTACTACAGTAATCCGACCCTACCGTACCTCATCAACGATATGATCAGGAGAGTGAGGAGGTTGAGGTGTGGCAGGAATGATGGTAGGTGATGGAGGTACGGGTAGACCAGCTGGAGTTGATGGACCATCATCTAGTGACTCTGTTGTGATTGTCACGGGAGGAATCGTCGAAGAACCATCTGCTGGAGATGGCTCCTCATGAGCTACAAGAGCAGCCGGAGCTTCCTCGTGAGTTGTCGGGGAAGCTGGAGCTTCCTCGTGCGCTACAGGAACCGGCTCGTCATGCGTTGCAGGAGTTGGCACATCGTGAGCCAAGGGAGTTGCTGGAGCCTCATCATGTGCTGCAGGAGCAGGCTCCTCGTGAGCTACCTCTGCAGCTTCCGGTGCCGTCGATTGCTAAATAGGAGAAAAGCATTCATAAGTGGGTTAGATGCTGCCTTAAGCTCAGCAAGTGAGAATGAGAGCTTCTGGTTAGGCAAGTTAACGCCGAACCTTGATAATTAAAGAATAAGAACGACCCCCTGACAAAAACAATCAATAATACTTTCCATGCTACAGTATCCCCTAGCACTATTGTCAGACTACCACGACAAACATTCATTTCATTCCTCAGCCAACGACCACCAATCAATCAATAAATCAATGCATACTAATTGATATTACGAATACAATAGGCATTCGGGAGCTGGAACCAGAACCAGAAAACGGGACAGGAGGGATGCCGAGTACTCACCTCTGGTGCAGCAGGAGCCGCAATTGGAGCCGGAGTTGGGGCTGGAGCTGCCTTGGGAGAAGAGCCAGCAGAGCTAAGACCATGCGACAGATTAGCTCCAGCGACCTTTCCACTGAACAACGTCAATATTATCACATATACCAATCGATATTTCTTCATAACATACATTAGAACAATAGCAATACTCACACAGTGACCTTCTTGGCAACCTCTTCCTTCGCAGCGGGAGCTCCACGAGCAGGACGAGAGGGAGCTGCGGCTGCAGCTCCAGCTCTGGTAGCTCCATGAGCCGGTGCTGCACTTGTGCGAGCCGGACGAGCACCCGTTGACGCAGTTGCAGCGGGTCTGGCTGCAGTCGGACGAGTTGGCAGCGACGCACGAGGTGCAGTAGGCTCTGAATCATACGTGGGTACCACTGCCGCTAGCGGCAATATACCCCCGATTTTTGGCACCCGACCCCCCGATTTTCCAAAAAAATCACTCAAAATAACGTATAATTACTCCATTTTTTGCTTCCCACCCCACGATTTTTGAGTCCAACCCCCCGATTTTCATTTCCAACGGCAATGCCCGCCCACGTATGCTCTGAATAGTCATTCCCTAATATTAGTGATTCATTGATCCACGATGAATATATCGAATGTTACTCACTAGGGGCAGGAGCTCCTCTCGCGGGAGCAGCAGGTCGTGGTGCAGGTCTTGCGGCTGCAGCACCAGTCGCAGCTCCTCTAGCAGACGGGCCAGATGCGGTTGGTGCTGATGGAGCTCGCGATGGAGGTGGAGCTCGGGTGCCAGCAGAGGGAGCTCCACGAGTGGGAGCAGGGGGCTTGGAGGGTGCTGGTTTGGCTTTGAGTGATGCAGCAGTAGGATGGGCAGACTGGACGAAGGGAAGGGAACGAGCACGTTCGAGGGCTTGTTGAATACGAGATAGTGGAGCAGAACCTGAATGAATATTCACTTATTATATAGTCAGTAACAATGTTATCATCGAGTTTATTCCAAACTCAAAGATTATTCCAAGGTTTTAGTTTAACAAAAATAAGAGATGACGCACTGTTTGGCAAAGTAAACGTCGCGCTAACAAGGATAATGTGAAACAAGAAATCAATGGGCATAATAGTCTCTCCATCAATCATACATGGGCGCCGACATGGGGGTGCCCCCTGTAAAATTTTGATTATGTGGAATGCCCCCTGTAAAAAATGAGATTTAGGCGAAAATTGGAAAAAAAGTGAAAAAGCACCGTTGAATCCATGGAATTCCCCCTGTAAAATTATCAATTTTTGTTGGAATGCCCCCTATGGATTCGAGCTCCAGGTACCCCGCCCATGTATGCCATCAATCAATTCCCAATGCGTTCAATTGAAGGAATAAATATTATTAATAATAACAATCAATCGATAAGCCCCGTACCAAAGTGGAGAATGCGCTTGATGGGCTGATCATCGCGTGCAGGCTGCCATACGATAAGGTAGATCGATGACGAATTCGCGGTTACGGTATCGATCGATTCGGCCGATCCCGATTGGTAGGCCTGCAATAGTGGAGATAGTGAATGTTGAGCTAATAATAAGGATCAGATAATGCACTGATTAGAGAAAGAACGAGCAACCATATATAATATCGTTCGAAACATGAAATCAATAGGAAATAGAACCATCAACCGTTACAAGACACACACAAGCTACATCCAAAAAACAGCAAACCAACCTTGGCGACAGCTTCAGCGTCCTTCGCGTCTCCAGCAAGTGCATAGATGGAGAGGGTTCCACTCGAAATGTCCTGTAATGATTCAGAATGGATACGGTACATTGGACATATACGGTATCCATTGGATACGGTAACATACTTTGTATAGAACGATTGGCTCAGCCTTGGCACCCTTGAGCTGAACGGGGATGGGAGGTACCGAGAGGACCTGACACAGATTTGATTAAACATTATTTACGATCAAAGATCAAAGATCAGCTCCACAGTACCTTGTACAACTCAGCAGCCGGTCCTTCCTTGAGTGAAGGGGCAGCAGGAAGATTGCCAACCACGGCCACCAATGAATCGTCTCTCTAAATTGATTAAAATAACGAGATAAAAGAAATCCCTGTTTTCTCGAAAACGCATAAATATTATTATTACTATTGTTTTTGTTGTTATTAGTAGTATTATGAGATATACATACATGTCTTCCCGCATCCCATGCAAAACTCATCACGTATCAAACCATTCCAAGATCACACAGTATTCTGGTGCAAGCAATTTTTCTTTAAAAGCTAGACAAGCGAGAGAGCATTAATTTTGAGAAAGGTTAAATTTTCGTTTTGCATTCCAAAATGGACAGAACCTGTGATCCCCTACACTGCATCTCAAACCATGCATTATCATCCGTCTAGACAGTTCTTTCATTTGTTTCTTGTTTTCACTGTGCAAGAAAGGGATAAAATGCAATGGAAGATATTCCAATTCCCTGCTCCCCCATCCCATCTTCTTCTTCTTCTCTTCATCCATTCAATTCCTCCATCCCCCCTAATAAAGTATAGTTGTCTCCTTAATTACAGAAGAATACTACTTTAGAGAGGAGAGCGAGATAGGTCATACTACGCTAAATAGAAGAAGGCTAAAAAGATGAATTCAAAACCGGAGAACGTAATTGATGGCGGGGGATATAGGGAAGAAGACTGCTGAGAACGGTTCAACCCGACTAGATTTATATTAGATGAGAGACAAGAGAGATAGAGAGAGACAGACAGGCATACGATATAGAGGTTCAAGATAAATTGGATATTGCTTCCTGAATCAGGCAAAAAAAGGTTAACGGGGGCGAATAGCAGATGGCTGATTGTGAGTCATTACTTCCCCCTTCTCTCTCTCACTCTCTCTCGACTCTAAGTCAAGGATACAAGGCAATGCACGAACATTAAAGAGAGGGAAAAAAGATCTAGCGAAAGATCAAAGATCAATACCTTATTGAGAGAGATAGCATTGGCGAGTGTCGTGGGGGCTGCAGATGAGACGATCGCAGCCGTGGGAGAACGGAGGGAACTGGAATGAGTGGGACATGGATTCAACCAAAGACCAACGATTGGATGACATATATCGAGATCTTATTATAAGTTTTCCATGAAACACGAATTCAAGTGGTCTTATGATTCATTCACTCCAATGAGGATACAAGTGTTCAATGATTCATAAGGATATCGCAAATTGATAAATCAATCAATAAATCAATAAATAAATCGTCAAATGATTCTCACTAAAGTTCAATGCCTTTGTATGATTCATAAACGTCTCAGCAAAGGTAGATCAACCAAATCAATCAATAAATGGACAACTCACTCGATAAACTGAAGTGGCTCCTTTCCTCCATCGATAACAGCATACACTCCCTTCATATCGATGATGATCGCATCCGAATCATCCTCTGTACGAAAAATGAAATATTATTGTTTGCTTTACAATAAATAAGGCACAAGGAACGGTTTGGAAAGCGACTAAGTATTTAGTGAACATGATGAAACAAGAATCTCACTGGTGTACTAGGACGATGCTGAAGTCTATGGAAACATTTCATTTTCTCACAACTTCCCTTCATATCATAGATGGGCACGCTGGGGGAAAGGCTATGCGCAAACCGTGGAAGGAGAAGGCAAGGCTGTGCGCACGGCTATTTTTGGCAAACTTGATTGGAAATTTTCCAATTTTTGTGATGCAAGGCTATGTGCATGGGAAGACAAGGCTGTGCGCAAAAAATATTCGTTTTCACAACACCACCTATGCTTCATATAAACCTTTAATACATTTGGCATCTCTCTACACATTGGACAGCGTGAAGGTGTCGCCGTAGAAAACTCTTTCTTTTTTCGAAGTGGCAAAATACCTCAGGGGTCTACCAGGCTTCGATTGACAAAGCGATAATGTGATAGATAGACATGACTTGGTGGTTTATGCATCGTTACATTTGCCTGACGCGCCTACGCCGTCACGTAAAAAACGTTACATTTTGCGACGCGCGCGTCGACGTCAATTTTGGAGTGTGTTGGGTCCCAAGGGGAAAACCCTGATTGTCATCAGGGGTACGGTAGGAAGTTACCGTAACCATCGATCAATATTGGTTTGCTACCGTAATCTTTTACTGTAACCCTGATGACATTCAGGGTTTTCCACTTGGGACCCAACACATTCCAAAATTGACGTCGACGCGCGCGTCGCCAAATGTAACGTTTTTTTACGTGACGGCGTAGGAGCGTCAGGCAAATGTAACGATGCATTATCCATTCTCACCACTTCATATCATCCGCTCTCTCAAACAAAATATATTGAATCACACATGTGACCAAAGACTTTCGCATCGACATATCCTAGTACGTATGTATAATGTATAACCTCATTTCTAAGACGCTCCTTCTCCTTGTTAACACTTGGTATAAAGATTGGGCAAATTATTGGCATATACTGTTTAAAGTAGAAGACCCCGCGATAATAGATAGCTTTGACTGACAGAGATCAGTTAGGCCCAATGACATTGGAGAATCGCAAAACTCCCCAATACATAATCAGAATCAGAAACACAAAACTTCCTGCTGGTATATTCAACGATCAGACCAATGATATTCAAGAATACCATAAACAGAGATTTTGGAGTATAACAAAGCATACCATTGGAGAAGATGAAGGCACTCTCCGTCTGAGATGGCTGGAGAAACACCATTATGAGAGAGACGAGGAGAAGGGAATGAAGAGAATGGAAGAAAAGGGGTAGAGAATACAAGGATGGGGAGATGAAGAGGGGGAGTGAGAGGTGAAACGACCTGAATTACATACAGTATTATTTATCCATTATTGCAAATCAATTGGGGGGGGGGGGTAAACTGTAATGAGGACAGCATACACGTCTAAATACGCGAGTGGTGTTCAAAAAGAAAAACAAAAATTGGAAGAAATGCACGCACACGTAGAGAATATATGAAGAACAATCAACGATATAGATAAAGGAGAAGAGAATAGGATAGGAGGAGGAGGGGAGGAGAATAAAATAACGAACGAACGAAAGAGAAGAGAAGAATAAGAAATAAGAAAAGATAATCAAAGAAAGAAATAGAGAGAGCACGGAGAACTAATGATAGAAGATATATAATGAGAGACGAAATGAATGAATGAATGAATAAAGGTATAGATACTGAATAGATAGATCGAGATATGCAAAAAGGTTCGTCGGACACGATTCGTATTACAGTATCCACACTATCATCGATATATCGAGTTCTGATCAGTGGTTTCTCCATCACAACGATATAACCACAGCCACCGAAACATGAATCTCACGAGAGGAAAGAGAAGGGATAAGGGCAGCTCAAGAGTCAAACGAAATGAAGCCGTGACGAAAGTGGAACGAATTCATGTGAAAGAGAAGAAGACGAAGAAGGCGAAGAGGTAGAAAGGGCACAAATCATGTAGAAGTAGAAGGGAGAAATACCTAGAAGTAGGAGAAGGACTAGAAAGTGAACGAAAGAATAGAGTTTGGAATGAGAGAGAGAGAGAGAGAGAGAGAGAGAGAGAGAGAGATAGAGAGAGTGAGAGAGAGAGAGGAGAGAGGAGGAGCACTCTCATGTCCTTCAAGCATGCTCTCAATTGTTTCAATGACGACGAGACCGACTAGGACTATCCCTAGAGATGAAAAGGGGGAAGGAGTAGGGGAGAGAGGAATGGTAGAGAGGGAGAAAATGAGAGAGGAATTGAGGAGATGGAGAGGGATAAAGAGAGGGGTAGCCCTGGTAGAAGAGAGGAGGGGAAGCGGGAGGAAGCTTATAGTCGAGGAGGGGGGGGGGGGGAATGGCTGAATATGGAGATGGAGGGAACGGGAGCGCACATCAAAGAGAAGAATAAGACAACGAGAAGAATATGCCCCCCTCCTCCATTCTCTGTTCGTGCTTGAGTATGCTCCTTAAATATGTTTCCGAACAAATCCCGTTCGTCACTTCAAGTTTCGCTATTTCTATCCACCATCACAATTAGAAAGAATACTATGATTCATTCCACAATCCAAAGGGTCAACTAGCTCTTACGTATAATGAACAACGATGGACAGACTTGGTGAGAGAAAATAGAAAGGGCCATGCGGGTACGAACATCGGGGGCAACGATTAGGGATAGAAATAGTGAAATTGAATGAATAAGTGGAATGTACACAGTAGTCTTGAATAGAAATTGACCCCTTCCCTTCCCTTTCCTTCCACTTCCCTCCCATACGTATTCACTCAATCGATCCAATTACTAATCAACCAATTACTTCATGAGACATAACAACTTAAACGTTCTACCAGAGAAAGAGAGAGAGGTAGAGAGGGAGACGTAGAGGGAGATGGATAGATTGGACTGGAAGATATTCCGAATGAATGAGTCGGCACCATAATGTGTATGAATCATCA
Organism: Parapristionchus giblindavisi; assembly: GCA_943737045.1. Lineage (NCBI taxonomy): Eukaryota > Metazoa > Nematoda > Chromadorea > Rhabditida > Diplogasteridae > Parapristionchus > Parapristionchus giblindavisi. The sequence continues at coordinate 164,447 of CALSFV010000352.1, forward strand.
CAAATATTTTTTTATAACACTCACTCCGTCCCATGTAATATTTGGAAAGTAGTAAATTCCTCACAAAGAACACACATAAACATTGATAAGTTCCATAAAGACTTCCTTATATGTCCTATGACTCAACATGAATTAAGTTTATACTTCAAACTATCTTCAATCGTCATATTTATGTGTCTCGTTTCATGCATATGCATGTTGATAAAAAATAAATATAAAAAAATGTATACTCCAAACATATCATAAGACTAATCAACTCATCGAGATAGCTCATGAGTGTCGTCTCGGATGTCAAAGGGCGTAGCTTGCGCACACAGAGTGCAATGCAAAGAGCACAATGAAATAAAAGAAGAAGGAATAAAAAGAGTTGAATATGTGTGGTGGGGTACAAGAGACAGAGACACATGGAGTAACGTCCTCCCATGTGGTGTCGATTGGAGGAAGAGTAGAAGAGAAGGAGTGGAAGAGATAGATAGATGAATCGATTGATAGAATGAAACATAGATATAGGAGGTTAGAGATCGACAACTGATTGATCGTCAAACAACACACATTCGAATAAAAAACAACTGCAAAAATCGCAGCGTTAGATTCTAAAAATCCTATTCAACACAAGAATAACTATCGAGCTAGGCAAGAGCGTGAGTATAAAATCCAGAGTTGTATTTAAAAAGAGAACACATGACGCAAATAACAGCGCGAATCCATAGGAACGAGGGATGGGCATGCAAATATCTAGTATAAGGTATATTAAATGGCCAAATATAGAGCGATCTAAAAGTAAAGATAGACAGATAGATCAATCAAGAGAGAAACAGGAAAACACCAAGTATACTACTACTACTACTCTCTACTCTATTGCCCCCCTCCCCCTCTGTGTGATAAATTGACTCCGATTTGGAAGAGATGAAAGGGGGATAAGTAGACTAAGAGAGCAAGTAGATGGGGAAGGGAGTCATCGACAGAAAAGAACATCTACAGAACCATCTAGAGACGGAGAAACAGGATAGATGATAGACACAAAGAAAGGAAGAGGATATGTATGACACGTAGTGATTGGAACAGACGAGTAAGAGTGAGATAGAGATGAGAGTAGATAAGGGACGAGTAAGTGTTGGGACGAACAGGCGGGAATGAGAGAAGACGGATAATCGTGGTGTCAATTCCTCCAAATCTACCCAACCCCTATTACTCTCCCTACTCTCTCGACTACTCTGTCCGTCTCCCTCTCCTTCTGTATCGAGCAAAAACAACAGCCAACCAACGCGAATCAATGTTCAAATTCAAATTGAATTCAATTCAAAAAGAGACCAACAAGTGATAGAAAATAAAGGCGGGAGAAACAATCAAATGATAGTGAAATAGAGATTGAATGAAAGGACACAAACAGAGAGATGGGAAGAGATAATGAGAGATACGAGAGATTCAGACGGCAAAGACAATGATAATAGAGAGTGAGAGAAGGAACGACACAAAAACAGTAGTCTCCGTGTCTATGATTCATTGAATATAGATGAGTATGACAGAATTGAGATGAAGAAGAGAAGGAAGAGAAGAAGGAAGAAAGGGGTATGGGAGCACGGGGAATGGGGGTGGAATAGACAATCAGAGAGAGGAAGAGAGAGAGAGAGAGTATGAGGGATATGGAACGGAAGATTTGCAAAAAGAACCAAGAGATGGAGAATGAGAGATGGAGAGAGAGAGAATGAGAAATAGAGAATCGGAAAAGGCATAAACAACGTTACCAAATGGCTGTCCAACAAAGAACCGAGAGAGACTAGAACCCTTCTAGATGGAATGGTTCATCGAATAAGGCATAAACGATCCAGTAAACGACGTGCAAGGTTTCAGATACGATTTGGGAAACGTCGTCAATCCTCACCACCAATTGTTTCTTTCGCAATTTGTAAAGGAACGAAGGAAGGGGAAGGGGAATGGGGGTATATCGTGTCTCCCTTTCACTATTCACCACCATTAGCCTCCCTGTTACATAGGAACACCACGATATTCAATACAAGTTGTTGTTGGAAGAGTAGTAGGGAGAGTAGGGGACATCAAACAACCGATACAGAGGGAGAGAAGGGACAGATAGAGGGAGAGGGAGAGCCATGGATGAAGAGGCTAAGAAAGGGACGACATCGACGTAGAAGCAGGACACATAGTGTTTACATTAACAGAGACGCCTCCTTACTCTCCTTGTCAGTCTAACCTCCCCCCTCTCACTTCATTCTCTCTCTCCGTGCACCACCATTAGAGTACATATTGTAAGAGATATGTCCCCAGTGACAACCGAGAGAGGCAGAGGCAGAGGAAGAATAAAGGCAGAGATAGAGAGGTGGTTGTCAGGATATCGTAGGACTACGTCGGCGGCTAATATCATCTACGGCTTCTAAGTACACCATCAAGTAGAGCGATGATGATGAAATGAAACGGCAGTCACCATAGGCCTACTCGACCATTCTTCATTAATGAAAACAGAAATGGCAGACGCCTAGAACGAATGAAGGAGGGGAGATGGAGAGAGAGGGAGAGAGAGAGAGAGGGGGGGAAGAGGGAGAGAGAGAGGAGGAGGTAGAGGTAGAGAGAGGAAGAGGAAGGGGCAGAGGGACAGTCGGGTGAAGAAGCATCGTACGCCCAATCTACCGTGTCTCCGTTACCGTATACATAGATGATGATTGTGATATTGCATGACAAAGAAGTCTACACATTGATGAAGATGTAGAGAGGAAGAGGAAGAGGGAGAGGGAGAGATAAAGAGGGAGAGGGAGAGATGTAAAGAGGGAGAGGGAGAGATGTAAAGAGGGAGATGGCGAGGGAGAGGGAGAGATGGCGAGGGAGATGGATCGGGAGGAAGAGGGAGATAATGATAGATGTATCTAATGAGAGAAATGAAAAGTGAGGGGGCAGAATGAGATATGATGATGAGAGGAACCACTATATTACTATCTCTCTCTCCTTCTCATCCTCTCATCAGTCAATTTCTCTCCATTTCTTCTTCCACACGACGAATCAGGGTCAACGTGGTTACGAACGGGTGAAGAGAAAGATGAGGAGAAAGAAAGAAAGAAGAAATATGAAGAATGAATGAGAGAGAACGAATGATAGAGACAAAGAGAGAGAGAGAGGATGAGATAAAGGGAATGATAGAGAAAGAGAGAAATATAGATCCTAGTGCAATACAATCCCATTGCCTTGCCTTCCATCCGCTGGAATAGAGAAGAGAAAGAACCGTTGTGATAGACATAGTGAAGAAGTAGAGATAGGAGGGACACAAAAAGATTGTAGATTGATATCACGTAGGAATGAGAAGACCGGTGAAAATGAGTAGAGATCAGAAAGACAAGAGTAGTCATATATTAATCAGTAGACCGATAAATATATCACCAAGATACAATCACCACACGTTTCAGCAAAAGAGAGAGTAAGTTACACTAATCATGCATTTTCGCGACAAGAATGTACCGGGTTCATTAAAGGGATTACTCCTGAATGGAACAAACCAAGTAAACGTGAATTCTGGTAAGACGGAGAAGAGAGGTTGGTGATAGAGCAAAGGAGAGTAAACTTATCGAGTAAGAATAGAGTAGAAGATATGTGATACCTTCTTCTCCTTCTCCTTCTCCTTCTCATCTCCTCCTACGTATTCATTCATATCAGACTATTTACTCTTTCCCATTATTAATTAGACATCAATCATCATATTCCCAATGTATACTTGAGATATAAAGATCTACGATATTGATTCATAGAAACACACTCTCGATAGTGAAAAAGCAAGGATATCTACTAGGCATTGCCTAGGAAACAGGTGAGATGTTAATGAATGGGTGAGCAGAAATACTATATACAGTACAGCAGAATCCTCCAGTGAAAATGGGCGCCCCGGGTGACCCGGGGAGCCCATGAGGCCCCTCGATTTTTTACGCTTTGAATGATGAATATCAGCCTTTCAAATTGTTTGCGTTGTTTTACTCCAGAGTTGACGGAATTTATCAAAGAAATTTTGGAATTTTATAAATTACGTAGCCTGAGAAAAAATATTGAAAATTATAATTTTTATTAATTTTTGGCAAATGCCGCGCGAAAATTTTGCATAACTCGCGCACGCTCGGCAAATTCTATCGCAAAGTGAAATCTTCCCAGCATTTCTTTTTCTTAGGACAATTCAGTTGACAAGCATTTAAAAATTCCAAAATTTCTTTGATAAATTCCGTCAACTCTGTAGTAAAACAACGCAAACAATTTGAAAGGCTGATATTCATCATTCAAAGCGTAAAAAAATCGAGGGGCCTCATGGGCTCCCCGGGTCACCCGGGGCGCCCATTTTCACTGGGGGATTCTGCTGTACTGTAATCTTACAAAGACAGAACACTCGATAAAGACTGAATACAAGAATACATTGAGACACGAATGTACCGTGTGTACATCGACAGCAAGGGTGTGGAGGTTGTAATCGTTTGACATCCTCATAAACAACAGGGATGTTTAATGAGGTGAAAGAACAGAGAAACATATGGAGAAGGAGAGAACTAGTGATAGTGAGAGAGATAGAGATACAGAGACTGAGGATAAAGATCCAACCATATAGAATGGTTTATAACAAGAAAGAACGAGAGTGAGGACAAAGATATTGCAGCCACTCTCATATGTCTGTCCCTCTTCTTCCTATCCCCTTCTCAATTCCCTCTCTCGGCCAATTGCCTCTCATCTCCAGATGGAAATGGACTGGAGAGAGTGAATGAAAGAGGAGAATCAAAAGGGAGACCATACAGTACAAACTACTCATATCATATCAGTCAATTATTTGTCCATAGACACGTTCACACACAGACCTCATGTGGGAAAAACGTCGATCCAATTATACAGATTACTGTAGTTTGCATTCTTCACATTCTATCAAAGCAACACGATTTAAAAAATGGCAATGATTAATCGCATCATAGTCAATGCTCAAACCACAACACATAAAATATAGGAGTCATTTCTGTAGTCATTTCCTTGAGGCTCACATGTCACTGATATGATTTCGCAAGGATGAAATCTACTCCAAGTAAGACTTCGCAATGGATAAATATGGATGGATGTGAGATGACAACGAGAGAGAAGATTGTGAAAGAAGGGATGAGTCATAGTACATATTATGTAAGACGAAGGACAAAGTAGTCTAGCACAAACTATTTTTGCTATGAAAGCCAGATTGCCCCAGAGAGAGAGAGCATAGAATTTAATGGATTTGTGCTTATGTCGAGCGGTCGTTAAGGATTTCAAAGTCATGAGAACACTATGAGGAATTTCTCAAAGAAAGAAAGAAGATAGAGATGTAATCCCTTCTTTTCATCGAAGGCCACTCACTCCATTCAGGGTTGACAGAGTGAAAAGTGACCCCAGGTTACTATTAATCAACGCTCACTGCGAGGCAGTCCTTGGTTCACACAAATGGAGGGCTGCTACACAGTATTCCCTGAGGAGTAAGAAGGCGACAGATGGGACAAGAGCTAATGCATTCTAATCGCCAGCTTTACGAGGAGAGACTGACCGTTGCATAGAGTGTGGTATGAGAGAAACGAGGAGTGGGCAGACAGAGAAAGGTTAAAGGGAAGCATAATCTCTGACAGTCTCCACATTTCGCACAATATATCTATTTTTCGCTCCTGTTTTCACTGGTTCGCTCCTGTTAGAGATAGACATTAAGTACAAATACTCCGGACATACGCATAAAATCAATGATATCACAGCTGTGGATGAAGTGAAATGGAGATGAACAACAAGAAGGGAATAAGGAGGGAATTAAAAGAAGACTACTGGCCTTGTCCAACGTTCGGAGGTCACTTCATCGACAGAGAGATTCAATGAAAAAGATGTGAATAGAGTGGAGGGAACGAGGTTCGAAACGAGTGGTAAACGAGTGAGAGAGGTAGAGAGACAACTGAGAGGGAGAAGAGAGTTTAAAGAGAGACAGGAGAGCCTTAAGGCTGCTCAATCGATTCATATTGTGATGTGAGTGAGAGAGATTCATATTCCTCTCTATTTCTCATACGCACCAGATGGATGAATGATATGCAATAAACAAGCGATAAATACCAATTGAAAAGATAGTGAAATATGAATTTCAAATGTGAAAATCAATGCAGAAATGTGTTCTCAAACGCGTATAACTAATTGAACGATAACTCGGAAGGATGACAAATGTATTATCGATCGGAGGAAGCGACCAAATTACGAGGTGAAAATAGAAGAAAGAGCGGGAGGAACGGCAATGCGGCTAACCGGGTTTTTGTAAACGAGATTACGGTATTTCAAGAACAGATTATGAACTGGTTTTATTACTTCAAAAATTGTTTTCTTACTGTTTTCTATTTATTTTGCTAATGACAAAAATACAATCAAATATGAATATTTAAATATTGCAACAAAGACGTCGACCAAACTAGTTCAGTTTTTTTCCATCCATTTTCAATTTCTATTTATTTCTTGAGTGGTCGGTTCAATCCGATCACTCTATCAACTCTTATCAACTAAATCACTTCATATCATCACTTACGTGTCATGGTCAAGGTAATCAATAACATCTTTCTATGATCGATAATCATCTACCGTATACTTAGATCAGTGATGTCGACAATATCTTCTTGGACAATTTCATCGAGAAGATGATGAGTGCTCCACCTGAAGTTCGACCACCAAAGTACAACGGGACTCCGCCCCTTTTGATCTTTGATCTCTGTCTTATTGTAGAGATCCCTACAGTCCTCTCATCAATGTTACCGTAACCATGGATGAGGTTTTCTCAATAACCAAAGCTGCCATTGCATCGTTCAAGCAACAGAAATCACTACTTCGTATTGATAAGTAGACGGAGCTTATCTAGATTTGATCTTTGATCTTTGATCTTTAGACCAAAACTTCCTCTGTATATCTTTGGTGATCTTCATGGTCAATTTCGTGAACTAAGAATGATGTTATCTCGATGTGGAGATCCCGTATCTCAGTCATATCTCTTCCTTGGTGACTATGTCGATCGAGGACTACAGGTATACTGTACACCTACCGTACTCTACATTACCTACCGTAACTTTTCAACCTACTTGTTCAATCGCAATATCCCTTACACTATCTACAGTAACCCAGATGTACCGTATTCTTTTCAGGGAGTAGAGACATTTACTCTACTTCTCGCTCTCAAGATTCGATATCCTGAGAAGGTTTTCCTTCTTCGTGGTAATCATGAAGATTGCAATACTGCCACCACTTATGGATTCTATGATGAAGTTATACAGAAGTTCGCACCCAATGGAGAAGCTGTAAGTACAGTAACCTCCAGTATGCGACCCCACTTTACATTACTGTATGCCTACAGTATCCTTCAATACAGTATCAAACAACTACCGTAATCCATTCCAGGTCTGGGCTCACTTTGTCAATTGTTTCAATTGGCTACCAGTAGCAGCTCTGGTTGGTGATCGTATTCTATGTATGCATGGAGGTCTATCACCTCATATCACATCCATGGAATGCATTGAAAATGTAATCTTTATCGATTAAATTATTAATTATCTATAGTACCCTTATTCTACCGTAATCTCAGCTTCCTCGACCGACGATCATTCCACCATACGGTCTCATGTGTGATCTACTCTGGAGTGATCCCGACAACAAGGTAATCGATAATATCCCAGATACGGTAATAATAGTATATCACAGAATCTTACCGTACTCTCACACATCAATATTTACCGTACTCTTACAGTATCCCGGATGGGCATTATCTTCTCGTGGTATATCATTCACATTTGATGAAACTCTTGTCAAGGCTTTCTGTCAACAATTTCATATCGATCTCATCGTTCGTGCTCATCAAATCAATAGTGATGTATGCGAACATTATTGATTTATCGTTATCATGACCTGATCAATCAATAAATCAATACAATCTAAATCATTTTCTCATTATAGATGTTCACAAATGGATACAAATTCTTCGCAGAAGGTCGTCTAATTTCTCTTTTCTCAGCTCCTAATTATCTAAATCTCAACAATGATTCGTGTACACTTCGTGTTAATAGAGATCTCTCATGTCGATTTCTTGTATTTCGACCCAAAAGAGAAACTAAGAAAGCATGTGGAACCAAATCCATCAAGGGAGGTGTCACACCAGCAGCACAAGTTGATCCCAATGCTTATATCGATTGATTACCCATCCATGATGTATATTATCGATTGATTATCTTAATCCACCCCTTTGTGATCACCGATAGGTTGATCCTTATCAAAGATAAATGTCAAATGACGTCATGACTTGTTGATTATCGATTGATACAAAGTACAGTAATTACAGTAATCTTTTATCACAAGAAAGAGTCACCGAGGACATGAATGGATGAACAGCTACAGCAAGAGATATGCGACAACAATGTATAACGAGAAAGGGCGAGGGGTACGGTATCTAGGGAGTAAGCAGGGAAGGACCTATATGGATTACGGTAGCTGAGAAAGTGAATGTGGTGGGTTACGGTAGCTGTAACAATTAAGAATATCACAACGTATCATGAAGAGAAAGTAATGAAACAGTGAGGAAAGGCTATAAACAATTGATAAGTGCCTGGAAGGGAAGGGATTTAAAAGAGACAAAAAAAGTAACTCGTATTCATTATATCGTGGATTTGTTGTCGCTGACGGCACGGCAACTTTGTACACATTTAGCAAAATATAAATATAAATAAGAATATATATCAATTTATAATATAATTAGTTTAATTAGTTAGCATGCTACAATGATTAATCTACAAATTATGATAGTGTATAATGTACGAAAAGGTGGATCAGGGAATATTATAGTACACAAATGACAGAATTACAATCTACAATTCTCGAACATAGTTGGATGGGAATAATCCTGTCTGACCTCGGATTCGACCCTGCCACCAACCTGATTCATCTGAAACAATATCAATCAATACCATCAAAAGCTACAGTAATCTTCAACACGAAACACAGTATAATCAGGGACATTAATAAGCCCTAAGAATATCGTATCTCATGATGGAATACCGTAACAATTATGAACTTACGTTTCTGTATCAATTCTATTTGATCTTCAGGTTGGAATGATAATTCATCAGTATCTTGAGCATCATATGGATATAAAGCCACTACTGTAGGAGTCAATCGTGGTTTCGATGGAATCGGTGGTTTAGCTCTCACAGGAGGAGCTGATGGAGATGACGCTACTGTACTCGTATATCGATCCGCCGCAGTCTGAAAATAAAGTTAGTTATCTTTCCATGAATACCGTAATCTACTCACATTCGTGACGGGACGTAGCATATTCTGTATCTGACCAGTGGCAGCGAATGGTGTGGCCACGCCCCCATATTGATTTCCATTCGATGGTGCATGTGCGGGAGGCTGCATTGCTGCTGGCTCTGAAACCAATCAATACTCTCATCTTACTGTATATTTGATCGGTCCTATCCTATCAATCAATAACACTTACGATTTTCTTGTTGGGGCCATGCTCCTCCGCCAATCGATACTCCTCCTCCTACCGTACTCTCATCTCGTCTATGACCAGCAACTCTTGGAGCATTATCGAGAGGTTCTATGGACTCTCTCTTCGCTTTCTGTCGTCTCACAGATTGTCTACCGGGAGCATAACCTCCTTGGGGTCGTTGAAGAGATGGACCTGGTAAGGCAAGATTGAGCATATATGCACATTTCAACGCCACAATTTTCTTTTATTAGTGGGACAATCAATACAGGGTCACCGATTTATCTCCAACGCTCATATCGTATCTCACACCATTTCAACATCTTAATTGATACTATATAACAATCTGGCATACTCACACAAACTTCTATTCTCTCTCATTTATAGTGTGCCCAAGAGCTTCCAATCAATATTGACATATCACATATCTCTTACAATACACTGACGAGACCAAAATCTTCCGGGTAATGCGGTGTTACAATTTCCGTACCTCTCCGTCTTTGTCATTACGGCGGGGGTTACGGCAGAGGCACGTAAGGAAAATGTAACACCGCATAACAACCACAAATTGCATTACACACAAACAACGCCACTCGCATGACCAAATGCAAATTGATCTTTGATCTTTAAAAGTTCTCACGAGTAGAGTTCGGTAGTCCAGCTCCAATAGATACGATTAATCCTTTACTAGATCCATTAAGCACTGCTTGGGGAGCTCCAGATGGATCGAGAGTGAAGGATATCGTACGAGATCCACCACCGAAACGAGACTTCTGAAAGGAAAGAATTCGCGGAGTTTAGATTATGAGTGATAAGCAATTCTAACCTTCAATGTGATATTATGTGATGGTCGGAAATCGATAAACAGACTGGCAGCACCAGATCGTTCTTTGTATCGCTTACTGTAATCATATTGATTGCGTAGGAACAACGAGCACGAAATCAAACTTCTACTAAACAGCACAGTCTATTTACACTTTCCAGAAACAACAAAACAACAGGTCGTTTGCATTAACGATACTCAAGTAACAAAAGAATTCTTGCGTCTATTTTTACATAACACATGATATCAGTTTCTTTTCGCGATTCACGAGAAAAATAACCATGATGATGATTAGAGTTCAAAGATCAAACAATAACTTACGATAGGGAGGTCAAGAATTCAGTCTTGAAAGGTGTTTCGAGTAGAGAAGTGAAGTCATCTTTCACTTGCAACAACAAGAAATCATCCTGATATGGTGACATTCCAATCGAGGAAATACGAGTGATATCGATTTGTCTGAAAAGGAGTACTGTAATCTAAGCACATTATTGATTACACAACCACAGATCAACTAACGCAACAAACAAATCAATCATTCAATTTAACCTATCGATTCGCGTAAAGTGATAATATCTCCATATATCCGTACAAGTAATCGATAATCCAATCATTCTAAAGTATTCCATAGATACCGTACCTCTTGATAATCTCTACCAATGATCCCTTTTGTGGTCCCTTCTTAACTCGTTCTCGACCAATCAACGTCACGTGTTTCGACGTCAGAATCATGTCCAACTTTGACACCTGAAAGAGAGAATTGATCTTCGATCTTTGATCTTTGATCTATAGAATATACCTTCCATCGTCTATCGTACTTGTTCACAGTGGCCGCGAAATCGATGCGCTCTCGTTTGCCAACTAACGCCTATAATGGAATCAATCAATCAATAAATTAAGGCTAATCAATCAATCAATAAATTAAGTTAAATCAATCAATCAATAAATCAATATTCTCACTTGTAAGGCAGGATGATACTCGATGCCAATGTAATCACCGACAAAGTTTCGATTGAGAGAGAATCTTCGCCGTTCTTTCTTGCCTACGAGTAGATCAGACGCTTGCTCCTATAAATCGATAATGATCTATCAATAATCATCAAAAGTAACATCATAGGAATCCTAACTATTAGCGATAGAAGCTCAACAAATTAATGTCAGAATCAACAATAATATATTGTATGTACGGTATATCGTTTAAAAAAATCATCTCAGAATCAATCAATAATCAATCATAACTACAGTATACCTTCATTCTCGAATGGTGTTTCCTTGCATTAAACCTTCTCCATGCCTTCTGGATCTTTCTTGCGAACATGTCGTACTTGCGCTCGCGCATCTCTTCCAATAGGAATAACTGAACGAATATTGTAATCAATCGATAATTATATTATGAAGAATGAAATATCATGCAACGACCAGTTAATTCTATGTTTCTGGCGAACACATCAGCCAGATATACCCTATATCTACAGTGTTTCATTTGACATCATTGACCTCAGCAACATTACAGTAATCCTACCGTACCACTCACCGATTCAGGATTCTTGACGAAAATCTTCGTTCGTCCCATCTGATATTGATCACGATCCATGTTGACTGTGGCACAAATGATCTACAATATTATTGATTAAATACTGCTGAACGGAAGAAATACAAAAGCGATGATAGCGGTCATCAGCTTACGCTTTTATGATTGACGAAACGTGAATTACACTGGTTAGAATGTATCTCACTAAGCTAATTCTATCCTTTCTATACCATATCGACAGCACACAAAAATTCATATTACTCATGTTTAAGTCTCTTCCTTTTCAATAAATTGTGAGAGATGAATACTCTGAATGAACACAGTACCTCACAAGCCTGTCTCGGGTCTCCTCTATAGTTTGGCCATGTCTGATCCGAGATGATCGCGTATCGCCACACAAACTTGTCGAATGCTCGTCTGAAGAAAAATTAGTCAGTTCGCTATACGTTACATGTACTACCGTATGCGTCGAAAAAAATCACAATCAACTACAGTAATCTACCGAACCTGTAAGCGAATCCAGCTCTTCGAACGCGAATATTCTCCTTCAAACCGAGATATTCCACTTGATGCTTCACTCTGAACACCGAAACAGTTGAAGGAATTCAAATGATCAAAGATTTTTTTAACGTCAAGCTAATTAAATCAAACTAACTATTTAAAGATCAAAGATCAAAGATCAAACCTGCTCTCATCCCAATCATTCGGTTTCTTGGTCTCGTTTGGCTTGATACAACGAACGTAGTGAGGCGTACACTTCATCAGAGAAGCAACGAGCTCATTTGCTTGTGTCTAGAAAGATCAAAGATCAAGAGAGATCAAGAGATCAAAGATCACTCACTCTAATCTTGGTCGAGAAACTGGTCGGTTTCTTTCCAGCAGTGGGTAATTGATCGGGGAAGAGTTCACGTATGAAAGGACTAAAAGAATTATTAAATAAACTTAAGCTAATTGTACATCATCATGTGTTGAAACCAGTTGATTCCGCGTTTCGAGAACCAAACAAATCGGACTATTGAGACAGATAATACAATGCTATACTCAGTGCTATAAGAAAGATCAAAGATCGGCCTACTTGGTTGATTTCTGCATAAGTTGAATGAGATCCGGATAGAGAACATCTCGATTCCTCTCGGCAAATCCGTCAATATTGTACACTACCTACAATGGTCTAGCATTTATCATCTACGCTCAATATTCACTTTACTAATATATGGAGAAACATGAATGTACCAGGACAAAAACATCATTATTCATCAAATAGATTAATACAATATTATTTTTATCTATTTATTTTCTCAACGTGCGCATACACGAAACGAGAAACCACATAACTATGACGATAAAGAGTATGATATATAAATATGATTAATTTGGAAATGGGCCAGTCTGGAATGTCTCAAGAGTGGACAGGGGATTCTCCTTATATTATCAACCTGGGCAATACGCTCACAACTTAAAGCTATGAAGAATTTGATTAGTCTCGACTTCCATACGGAGAGAAGTAGGAGACTCTTTCACCTATCCACACGGAAGGCAGAGGGTGAGAAAGACTGAATTGCTTTTAAAGAAATAATCAACGCAGTATTACATAGCCAACAAGAGAGAGAAGGAACTCTTCGGAACACATAACCGATAGAGATACAAATGAATAACTTACATCTCCAGCATAGTGTTTGACGACAAAACAATCAGCACCCGATCGATAATGTTCATGATGAGCACATGCCTACAATATTGATTATGTTAATGAACCTATTGAATTTAAAATACAACTTCCAGAATACTTAAACTATCCAATCCCATTATGAGATATCACTTTTAACCTGGCATTTTTGTACAAAAAGAACACGACAAAAACAAGAATGTGGTGTTACATTTTCAAGACGTGCGCACGCCGTCCTTCGAAATAGTGTTACATTCGGAAACGTCAACGTCAACTTTGATTTTGAAGTATTTTGGGTCCCAAGCGGAAAACCCTTATTGTCAATTGGGATACGGTAAGAAGTTACCGTAACCATTGATCAATAATGGCTGACTACCGTAATCTTTTACAGTAATTTCATGATCCATCAGGGTTTTCCACTCGAGACCGAAAACACTTCAAATTTCAAGTTGACGGAGACGTTTTGAAAGTGTAACACCACAGAAGAGATGCTTCACTTTGCTATGTGCTCAATGCTTGCAATTTCCAATCCAATGTAGCTGTATATCATTGAGATACCAATCAGTCAATATAATCAAAAGAAAAAATCTTAATCAATAAATCGATAACCTTATTGAGAGTCGACAGGAATTGATGATCTACCCCATCAGATTGACCATGATTCTGAGCACATGTGTCGTCCAGAAGAGACATGATACCTGCAAGACAAGGAAGATTACGGTAATCATATGGTTCAATCGATAATTTTTCATGAACTAATCAATCAATAAAGCTACCGTTTCCCATAAAAATAATTACAATCAATCGATAATTACCAGGTGGTCGTTTATTCTCGATGAGATCACAGACAATCTTATTGTTGAAGTATTCGATCTCAGTCCATTTGATACCCTCGGAGACGTATTCTTCCTCAAATCGAAAACATTATTGATCGATTGAGTTTTACAATATTATTGATTGAATCGATCCACTGGATAGGAGACGAAGCTTGAAACATTGTCTAATTGCAAGCAAAAGTGGACGAACATAGTATTGAGAACAACCATTCGTCTTCATGTTTCACAGGCAATATATTCACACTAATTATGAGTCAATTGTAATAAACAATACTTCCTCCTTCATTATAATTAAATGATCGTTGATCTCTGACCTGTTCAGCCTTCAGTGTAAGTTCAATGAAGATCTGCTGTAGCTTCTCGTTCACAAAATTGATACTGAAATTACAGGAATGGGGAGTATCAATAACACTGAAAAAATCTCGTTTACTGCATCACTTGAAACATGAAAACGCCAGTTCAATTGGTCGCAAAGTAGAAAGTAGAAATAATCGATACTACATAATCAATAATCATACCAGAATTGTTCGAATCCATTATTATCAAAGATCTCGAATCCATAGATATCAAGAATTCCCACTGAAGAATGAGCATTGCTGCCAGCAGTCGCCAGAGCCTTGTTCACTGTGGTTACTGTAAGAAGAATGAATGAACGATACCATCACATAGATATAGAAACAGTTGTCCGGTAACTCCCTTATCTACTACGGTAAGCAGAAGAAAAAAGAAATCATTATGGTGTACGATATAGTGTGGGAGGATACTGTAACCGACTAACCAAGAAAGTCGAATAGTCTCGAATAGATGGACTTTGCCCATGCATCTCTCGTGTACGCTGCTTGTTCCACATTGAGAGTCACATCGATTTGCTCTGTCTTGTTGCCCCATCTGAATCATATTATATTATTATAAGTTAATACTTATTATTAAAACAATAATGACTATACAAACACATATATCATAATCGCATACAGATCAGTATAAACACAAGTTCCGATCGCAACCACTAATCATTATATTGTTTTCGACAATTAGAATCCATAATATCACCAAATCTTCTAATGAGACTAAAATATGAGAGATGTGAAACACGAAACTGATGGCTCAATGTCAGACGAAATAGATACAACAAAAATCATGATCTGATTTTTAAATTAATAAAATAAAATAAAATAAATATGTCTGACCGACTCTCCATCCTTCGATTCGTCAACTTCTCCTTGATATCTGCTGTGGATACACCGAGAAGGAAGGCGGGAAACTCGAGAACTGAATAAATATGGACCATATTATAAGAGAATAGAGCAATATGGACGGTAATTACTACCCTCTTCAACTTGTCACATTCTCGTTTCAATCAAATACCAAAGCCCGCAAAATAATGAGAAATTGTTTACCATCCTATTATCTCTCAATTAGAGGCAAACGATATTCAATAGAACAGCCCTTTCCATTATTTCGTTTAGTAAATTCAATAAGCTCCAAAAATCAATGAATAAAATGAATAATGTACATACAATCTTCACTCTTGACTGCCGCATAATTGTTCTGTTCGAGGAATGAGATATTTCCAATGTGAAGAATGGCTGCGACGATACGAAGAATATCAAGATGACGAGATTCATCCAGACCCACTACTGTCAGAGCATGCTGAAAGGGATCAAGAGATCAAAGATCAAAGATCATGAGGTCAAAGACAAGAGATCGATGTGTTAAGTCATTGGGCAAGCATTGCCACAAAGTAATGAGAACCCTAACATATACCAAGAATAATCAATATTCAATAAACAATATGATGATGATGATGATGATGATGATGATGATAATAATAATAATAATAATAATAATAATAATAATAATAATAATAATAATAATAATAATAATAATAATAATAATAATAATAATAATAATAATATGTTATTATCATAGTATCGTACTAGAGTCTTCTGGAACTCCTTCGCATCATCTGTTCCCTCTGCAGTGAAGATTCCACTCTGATTCAAATAATTGTAGTAGTCTAGCGTACCGATACCCAGATTCTCTGCAAGAGATCAAAGATCAAACCACGAAAGTTCGAGAGATCAAAGATCAAACTACAAAAGATCAAAGATCACTCACTCTTCAGATTGCTATCTGTTCCTGCACAGAGTTGATAGAAGATATGGAAGTTTCGATCTCCCTGATTTTGCCTGACTACACGAGACTTCTCAAGGAGGAAATTGGAGAGCTGAAACAAATCAAAGATCAAAGATCAAAATCAGATAGAGAACACTTAGACAGAACTAAATCCACTCCTTCAATTCATGTTTCATCATTCGCGAAAGAATTATGAAAGAAATGTCAAAATAATATTTTATTTTCAAATAAATTGTTACTTTCGATTCAACAGATTGGATTCGTGTTTCAAAGTAGGCAAAAGAGCTCAAGAAGAAATACGAATCTAATCCTATGCGCCCAAATTCCACACAAACGAAAATTCTAATCACCGATTTTTTAAACCTAAAGATTAATGCTCAAATCATTCAAATTAAAGCACATGTATTGTATAAGATAATCGTAAAGATCAAAGATCAATCGTACCTTTCCACCAATGGGTTCACCTCCTCGACTGAACACAATCTCTACATACTTTCCGAATCGTGAACTATTCCAGTTTCTGATGGTCGCAGCGTTTCCGAATGCCTCCAATAGAGGATTGGACTCAAGGATCACATCTTTCACGTGCTGAAGAGAAGGGAATAATTGAAATGAAACATAGAATGGTTATTATCATTAAAACTACGTCGAACGTGTAATGTGCATAAGCGAAAGCGAAACAAGTGGATTTCTTGTTTCAGACTGCTATGAATATGATTGTGGATGGTGATACGATTGATGTACAATGGCTAATGACATTTGCAATGGTATTACATGACAACTATAAGATCTTATATATCCTTCATCATTTCCATATCACATATTCAATGTTCATCTTCTATTCTATTTACACCGTATTATTATCCCCCGTTTAAAAAAATATTAATATTATAATAATTATAATATTCTATCTCACCTGTACTTTCTGACCTCCTCCAGATATTCTGGATATATAATTCATGATAAACTTGGCTGCCACTGTCTTTCCCGCTCCCGATTCACCCGATATGATCACACACTGTGACTCGTTGTCTATCATCATGTTTCTGCAATTCAAAAGAAAGATCAAAGATCAGAATATAATGTTCTAAAGATCAAAGATCAAAGATCAACCTCCACTCACCTGTACATATTATCAGCTAGGGCAAAAATGTGCGGTGGATTCTCATATTGTGCGGCGCCCTGATACAGTTCCATTTCCTGCAATGAACCAAATAAAGAGTAGCATATTTATGCTGTCTAGACGTAGCGGTCGAAACACCATAGGGCACATTCTAGATGACTTATTTAATCAACAAATTTATATTTAAAGTGCATGCATACTTATTCTTGTACATCAATTAATACTATTAATTTAATAATACTGTAATCAGGCAAATAAATCAATAAACAACAAATTAACTACAGTACCTTCTCTCCAAAATACGGCAACTGCTTGAAGGGATTGACCGAGATGAGCACCGGACCAATGTAAGTCTACAGTGAGAGATTACGGTAAAATAGATCAAAGATCAACTTACAAAAATGGAATTGGCCTGGAATCGTTTCTTGAGATTGTCAACAATGGCAGCCTCTGATAGACGAGATAGAAGTACCATATCATCCACTCCCACATGTTGCACGTTCACTTTTGATTGCCAGTGAAATGCCGCCTATGAATTATCGATTGATCATTTATATATTCAGAATCATTCATCAAGCCATTCCTCTAATCATGCCAATCGATATGGGATATAAATCAATAATATAAATCATGATCTACCCTTTCCCTTGAGGGTATAGATCAGGGATAGTACGATATCCCTGATCTATCCCTCTAGTTACCATCCCATATCATGTATCCCCTCCTCGAAAACTCTCAATCTCAGCTGATTCTCATTCACACAAAGTTCAGAGTGCACATTCATCATCTTCGTCAGGAATGATGGAGAGGTAGAAGAAGAGACAGGCAGAGGAAGAGATTGAAAAAAAGAGATGAATACAATAGCAAAATACAACAAAAAACCTTTTGTCGTTAAAAAAAAGATAGCGAGGGAGCGAATGGCTAGATAGAAGCTGAGGATGCGATACGATAGAGATTGATTGAAAGATGGAGAGATAGACAGAGATATATAGAAAAAGAGGAGAGAGAGAATGGAATAGTCGAAGAGAGGACAGAGAAAGAAAGAATAGAACATACATGGAACGTTACGAATCAAAACCTGATAGAACACAACATAAAAGATTGAAAGAGAAATACAAATAAACAAAGGAGAAAGAAGATAGAAGAGACAACAGACGATCAGAGAGAGAGAGGGGGGGGTGAGAACTAGCGAGAATCAGAAACTGTGGCACAAAGATGCAGATGTACAAAGCACATAAATAAACCGAAAGAATCAAAGATCAAAGATCAAAGCTCACCATGACTGGCTAGTGTGAGTGTGTACGAGGGGGGCTTACGGTGGAGTCTTCCCTGATCCCCTGAAAGCGAGAAATCGATTACTGTATCTATCGATAGATATTGATTGAGATTGGGGAAAAAAGCAATATTGATCAAGGCGTTTGAAAGGAGTGGGAGAAAGGCGAGAAGTGACAAAGAAAATGGGGAATGATGAATATGAAAAATGATAAGAAGAAGAAATAAGAAGTTATCAATATGAGCGAATGAATCATCCATTGATATAGAGAGAATGAATGAATAAGAGAGGATATCTGACTCGATCGACATACTTGTGTTGGGGCTTGGCATTCTATGAAAAAATGGATAGTGAGATTTTTGCAGTTTTATGTAGTACTATCCGAGAGAAGTTCACCCATGCAGGAGAGAAGTTGTGAAAATGCTTCTACGCCTCAGGGCATGACGTCATAAAAATTTAAAATTTTTGCAAACTTGCTCGTACGGCTTCATGAGTGCTACCAATCGATTCCTCGTTCAATTCTAAGACTTTTTTGATTTGGTACATTTTTTGTTAATCTTCGGTCTTCCTTTGGAAAAATGCAAAAAACATTAATAAATTCAATTTTTTCGAATTTAATATATTATGCAAGTGCAAAGGGCCGTTTTTTATTCGCTCAGTTTCTTCTTATTACAATTACACATACGCTTGTATATATCATTAATTTTTTGAGGGGGCCTGGTATATTGGAGAAGCAAAAAATAGAGTAATTAAATAGTGGTGTGCTTACTGTAGCCGAGTTTCATCAGTGCTATTTCCCGGCTCCTGATTCTCGTTGTCGATGATAATTGATGTAATCATATCTACTACTGTAACACGGCTGAAGCAATATACTTATGACATTCCTCGGCTACAGTAACTCACATAACACACTGAAATGGCAAACGAGAATCAGGAGCCGGGAAATAGCACTGATGAAACTCGGCTACAGTAAGCACACCACAATTTAATTACTCTGTTTTTTGCTTCTCCAATATACCAGGCCCCCTCAAAAAATTAATGGTATATACAAGCGTATGTGTAATTGTAATAAGAAGAAACTGAGCGAATAAAAAACGGCCCTTTGCACTTGCATATTATATTAAATTCGAAAAAATTGAATTTATTAAAGTTTTTTGCATTTTTCCAAAGGAAGACCGAAGATTAATAAAAAATGTACCAAATCAAAAAAGTCTTAGAATTGAACGAGGAATCGATTGGTAGCACTCATGAAGCCGTACGAGCAAGTTTGCAAAAATTTTATATTTTTATGACGTCATGCCCTGAGGCGTAGAAGCATTTTCACAACTTCTCTCCTGCATGGGTGAACTTCTCTCGGACAGTACTACATAAAACTGCAAAAAACTCACCATCCATTTTTTCATAGAATGCCAAGAGTATTTCGATCCAGTGAGATATCCTCTCATAAAGGAGAAGAAGCAGAATATGACGATGTGGACAGAGAGATAGTTTTTATTTTTATTTTTCTAGTTATTATAAAAAAGTTTTGAAATACAACTGCTAAAAAAACAACATCCCAAAGATCCTTCCAAAACACCCTAGAAAAAGCTCGTCCGAGCGTCTCGTGGGATGTTTGCGGGGAGATTAACAGGAAGGATTCGTGGGAAAGTCAAAGGTGGTTTCTTCTAGGGATTTTAGCGGGGTGTTCTCAAGGGAAAATGTTTTTTTACGGGAATTTTCGGTAAATGTCGGTTTTCCGAGAGGTTCATTGAGTACCTGTCGTATGCCAAATTTATCAATGTTACTAAAAGTTCCCTTAAAAAAAACTTTTAGTTTACTAAATGGTGCACTAATATTCGTAATGTTATGAAATACCAAAGACGAAGAGAAAAAAATAAAAGACGGATGAAGATGAGAATGGGGGGAGAGAGAAAAGAAAGAGGAAGAGACAGTTAGAGTGAAGGAGAGAGACAACAGTGCTTGAAAGGTCATACAACTACTGCCAAGTGGAGAGATGAGAAGAGCGGAAACAAGAAAGATAAATATGCCATAAAATAATAACTTGAACAAGATCAACAATTCGACATCTGTGCGCCTTAACTAGTACACAGCGAAACCAGAAACCACAGGGTCTATATCGGGATAATATGATTTCAGCTAAATAAGCTTCAGTGTTTTCTGATTAACAATGAGAACAAATGGCGTGAAATGTGTGATAGAATAGCATCAATTTCGTGCCACCCTAACAGCCTAACAAGTATACAGTGAAACCAGAAAACGCCGGCTCTTGATCTATCTTAATTCCAACTCCCCTTCTGTCCTTTCTAACTGGCAATCAGTGAGAGAAAGAAGACATCAGACGCAGAAAGGTGTCAAAAACGATAGATGGAGGGGAGACTATTAGTGTAATGAAATCAATCATAATAGTAAGAACGATATAGATGGAGAAGGCAACATTCACATAGGGAACAGAAGAGGAGAGAGGAGGGTGAAAGTGGAGAAGGAGGAGAGGGAGAGAGAGAAGGAGAGAGAGGGAGAGGGAGAGAGAGAAGGAGAGATAGGGAGAGGGAGAGAGAGAAGGAGAGAGAGGGAGAGGGAGAGAGAGAAGGAGAGAGAGGGAGAGGGAGAGAGAAGGAGAGAGAGGGAGAGGGAGAGAGAGGGAGAGGGAGAGAGAGAAGGAGAGAGAGGGAGAGGGAGAGAGCGAAGGAGAGAGAGGGAGAGGGAGAGAGAGAAGGAGAGAGAGGGAGAGGGAGAGAGAGAAGGAGAGAGAGGGAGAGGGAGAGAGAGAAGGAGAGAAAGGGAGAGGGAGAGAGAAGGAGAGGGAGAGAGAGAAGGAGAGAGAGGGAGAGGGAGAGAGAGAAGGAGAGATAGGGAGAGGGAGAGAGAGAAGGAGAGAGAGGGAGAGGAAGAGGGATAGGGAGAGGGAGAGAGAGGGAGAAGTGGGAAAAGGAGAGGGAGAGGGAGAGAATGGGAGACAGAGGAAAAAGAGAAGAATAAAAAGATGTTCCCTATTCCCGTGTGTGAGAGGAGTCAGACCAGTCTCAGAGGGAGTGAGATAGAACTCTTCTACACCACTCTCTAGTATTCGTCTCCCTCGTTTCCCCACACGCTCGTGGTGTGGATAATCTCTAATCGTCCACTTTTTACACACAGAACAGTGATTAGTGGACAGATTAGATAGGTAGAGAACAAAAGGGCATAGATCAACCGGAAGCAATGTTGAAGAAGGAAAGAATTATCAAGCACATCATCGATGTTCACAGGAACGCACTGTCACACACTGTAACACATGAAGAACGGTCGTTGAAAACTTGGCAAAATGCCAAACAATATTACGGTATGGTGAAACATGGTGTGCTCTAACCGTCTGCGTCCTCTCACTTTTGCATACTTTCTCTGTTTTCGTCCCAACTTCTTTTTCACACAATGAATACTTTTGAAACGCTCTGTATATGAGGCTATGAGCACCATGAAACATAAAATCACTTGGTGATTCCAGCAACAGATGAGGACAGCAGACAAGAAAGAGTATCAACAAATCAATATCTACTCTCTTATCCTTATCTTGTTGCGCAAAATGTGCATAGATTAATTATATTGATATACGGAATTCGGATTACGGTAGCGACGAATCAATCAATAAAATAAAATCGTCATATGAGATGAATTAGGCAATACCTTGAACATTAATCTCTCATATTCCAGAGTGGACATTTCTATCGTACAACTAGATACTACGAAGACTTGAAGGAAGGATGAGGAGGAGGAGAAGCTAGTAGTTTTTTCTCCCTCTCTCTCTCCCTCTCCTTCCCTCCTCCCTCTCATCTCACGGCGGCTCAATGATAGTAACTAAGAAGCTCTTGCCTGAGAAAGAAAGTATCGCAAACTGAGTGATGATGAGCAGCGCAAAAGTTGATTACGGTATATCTGGGCGCTCGCTTCTGACTAGACCTATCATGGAGTTTTACGATTCGCGAGACATGCCAAGATGGCTTAGTGGATAGAGCTTTTGTTTAGAGATCCGAACCTCGTAGGTTCGAATCCCGCCCAGTGCAAATCAACTTTGCCGATTTTTCGTAATGCAAGAGCCTTCAAGCCAAAGTTAAATGTAGGGATTTCTCTTCATTGAACCGCCGTGCATCTATCTCACTCTGAACATATAGGGTGATGTAAACAATAAATTTTGGCAAACTTGTGCTTTTTGCAGGTGTGTGACAACGGCAAACGATTGACAACTTTATCGGAGAACGTTGTTGTCAGACTTCAAAAAGTAAAACGATTGTAGTCAATGTATGAAATAAATAAATGTGGCAACAGATAGTGACTATTTTGTAGACAGACAAGAAAACTGAGGATGATTCATGTCAGAACACGTTAGTTCAGCCTCTGTAATTTCGAGGCAACAATGAAGGGCTAATCATTGTTTTCCAACTTATAAAGAGGGCGAGGCGGATGCCAGGCGGGTTTGGTGGACTGCATTAGAGGGTGTGCGTGCGAGATGGCATCAAATGATTCTCTCTGTCACACTCTCCGCCGTGTCACCAAACCTGTCTGAGGTGCGCCGCTTTGACTAATGAACTATCGTCTCATTATTATGAGGATGTGAAAATGCACCAAAAAATGGAATGACTAGAGAAATGAGCTTCTTTCTATTCAGACAACAAAAAATATTCGTTTTGATGTCAATGAGAAGGCAAGAATCGATTGACATCAAAAAGAAGATTTTTTGTTGTCTGACTAGAAAGAAGCACATTTCTCTGGTCATGACTTGTATCATCCTCATTTTTCTTGTCTGTCAACAGTTCATTCATTAATTGCAACCATAAATATTTATTAGACACATTGACAACAATCTGTATTAAATTTGATGTCTGACTGCAATTGGGTGCGATAAAGTTGTCAATCCTTGTCACGCACCTGCAAAAAGCACAAGTTTGCCACAATTTATTGTTTACATCACCCTATATGTGTTCTCTGTGGCTACTTTCCGAATTATGAATAACGGTGTGTGCAAAGATTACCATTTTAAAGATTAAAATTGAAGGGAGAAATAAGCTCAACTGACAATGAGTCAACCGAAAAAAGTAGTAAAGAAAGAAAAAATGTCAATAAAATAAAGTATTATAAGTTCACAAATCGATATTCCAAAACGAGATGAACTTTCGCAATGTAAACAGGCTTATGCTACCAGCTGGGTAGAGAATACTATCAGAGGAAAAGGGAGAGGGAGATAGACTAACTAACGGAAGTTGGGAAATCGGAACAGTCATAGAGAGAGTAGGGAGAGAGCAAGGGAAATGGAGAGAGTACAGAGAAAGAGAGAGTGGGAGATAGAAGAACAAAAAGTATAGACTGCAGTAAAACCCATGAGTCATTGTTGTCATGCAAGTTGAAAGGGAGAGGGAGAGGGAGGAATGGTGAGAGAGAATGTTGACCCGAGCGCACTACAAACAACGACATGAATAGATTACAGGGGAAAAGAAGAAAGTTTCATTCGTAGTCCAAAAATCATAGGATATATAAAGAGGAAGTCTTCACAAAACCAGCTATTACCACACTCTCTCCTGACTCCAATACTATGAAAAGAGTACAGAACAAGTACAATCCATAGTACTCCAGACTATTGCCTCAGGGAATGGAATTGGTATCTCCCTATGACTCATAGTCAATGGGAACTATCAGATAACAACCATTACAGATAGAAAGAGATGAAGGAATAAATGAAGATGGAAGTGTATGTAAACGGAGAGTCCCTTTATCTCTTTCAACATTCTCCTCACTATGCAATTAAATTAATGATAAGTTACAAATAAGGTACAAATACAGCTGTGTATTTGTATTAATGTTAAAATTCGATAATGTTATAAAAAACCAAAATTCATGATGTCAATGTATCACTATATTAAGATGACAGATGAGATAACTTAGATCGTGTGAACCATGAACACATCCTAGACATGAGGCACTATACATTCCACTTTAATCTTCCACAATCATGTGCCAGTCATCCTGACAAATCATAGAAGAAAGAATCGAGAAAGATAATGCATGGAAAGACCAGGTGAATGACGGTTTCAATCACTGCACATACATATGAATGACCTGTGGGTATTCAGTATGTGCAAAAAGTACGATCACGATGTATGAATAATGTAATAGATTCTAGACACACCGATACAATATGAGAGATGATCATGAAAAGAAGAGGAAGAAAGAGAAGAGTCAAGCCCTTTTCTTAGTCATACTATCTCCTGATCACTCTACCTCTACCTCCAAAGTTCTACCTCTACCTTTTCCTTTCTCTCTCTCTCTCTACCTCTCCCTTTTCAACCTATGTGCTCATCCTTAAAAATCGATGGTATGGTGATGGTAGAGAGTGACTTATCGAGGAATGAATCACTCCTCCTTCCAACTTTGTCTCTATGAATCATACAAATCAATCTAATCATCATTGGGAATACAAATTGATTAGATGGTGAGGATGATGAAGAGGAAGAAGAGGAATATGTGGACGATACATCACGACTAGGTATTTAACTCATATTATAAATTGTATGTATGATAACTAAATAATGGTCTGACAATGAGATAGATCCAGAAAGTACCGATGAAATTAGATGATATGGCCGCTACATCATTAACCTTACTCACTCAACTTTTGCCTCCCATTATTACTATTAGAAAATAAATACAAAATAATATTGAATATTCAAATAGCAACAAATGAATGGAATAGGTATGACGAAGAACATTATGAAAGATACAACCCACTGATAACTAGGGAAATCGACTCATATTAATATATTGATATGCAATAGCGAGGACTAGCATCAGCTTCATCTATATTTTGTTCCCTTATATAAAATCAATGAAACATGATTATGCCTGGTCTCACATTTGATTCGTTGGCATAATACCAGAAAGTGATATGCAACACACATAACAGGTTAGCGATTGAATAGTACAAGAGATGTAAAGGGGAATGGCCGTTCCAAGAGGGAGAGGGAGGGGAAGAGGGGGAGGGGGAGGGAGAGGGAGAGGGAGAGGGAGAGGGAGAGGGAGAGGGAGAGGGAGGGGAAGAGGGAGAGGGAGAGGGAGGGGAAGAGGGAGAGAGAGAGGGAGAGGGAGAGGGAGAGGGAGAGGGAGGGGAAGAGGGAGGGGAAGAGGGAGAGGGAGAGGGAGAGGGAGAGGGAGAGGGAGAGGGAGAGGGAGAGGGAGAGGGAGAGGGAGAGGGAGAGGGAGAGGGAGAGGGAGAGGGAGGGGAAGAGGGAGAGAGAGAGGGAGAGGGAGAGGGAGAGGGAGAGGGAGGGGAAGAGGGAGGGGAAGAGGGAGAGGGAGAGGGAGAGGGAGAGGGAGAGGGAGAGGGAGAGGGAGAGGGAGAGGGAGAGGGAGAGGGAGAGGGAGAGGGAGAGGGAGAGGGAGAAGGAGAGGGAGAAATGGAGGCCTACACACCTCTAATCCTGTTCTTCTTCGAACGCATTTACTGGACAAGAACAGTAAAAGGAAAGAAAGAAGAAGAAGAAACTATTATATTATATGAGAATAGAATAGAATGGAGAGAGGAATAAAACCAATAGAATAATGTATAATGGATAGAAGAGAATGGGAATACGAATTAGATCAATGGTGCCCGAACGGAATTACCAATTAATATTTATTAAAGTTATTGTATTGCATTCCATTCGTGCTCAAACATCTATTACTCTATAAATTCTGCGCTCACATAATGTAATGATTGATAAATAGTGATAGACTAACTAGCTACATATAAAATATTTGATAAAATACAGTAACCCTAATATATAAATAATTATCTAATTCGACGTTGCATACGTTATTCGACGCTAGTCACACAAACAACCAAATAAAAATCATCGATCATGCCATTTACATTTACATTTTTCCTCTTGTAAAGGCATGAGTCATCGAA
Source organism: Parapristionchus giblindavisi (assembly GCA_943737045.1). NCBI lineage: Eukaryota > Metazoa > Nematoda > Chromadorea > Rhabditida > Diplogasteridae > Parapristionchus > Parapristionchus giblindavisi. The sequence continues at coordinate 191,228 of CALSFV010000352.1, forward strand.
TTCCCGATGGAGCGATAGAAAATTTGAAATAAGGAACGCAAGGGATAGATCAAAACATGGCTGTGTTATAAAAAAAAGTACAAAGATACTATCAAGTGCACAATTGAACCATACAAGATTTGGACAGATAATATCTAGTATAGAAGCTACAAGTTTATCATGTATATCTATAACAATCCAAATTATTGCATAGTTACTAATAAATTGTGGTGCACTAAGTACTAAGAACTATGTTCAGTGACAGAAACACGAATCTACTAGGTTCATTGCGTCAAAAAACTAAAACTACAAACCCAATCACTGACAATGAGAACAAATCAAAGTCCACAAAGACTAAAAGAACAAAGGAGAATTATTGTAATAGAACCAATAGGTTACAACGGAATGAGAAGAAATTAAAGTGGACAGATATATCCATCACACACTACTGTTAGATATCAACATATCTACATGTAAGCATACGTTCCCTATTCCCTAATCATAAGTATGACCCAATGATGACATGACATCCACAACAATACTATGATTATGTTGATAACGCGTTCGTTCCATCAATGGTAATAGTGAAAATACAATTATGTGCAATCATAGAAACATGAATCTATCAGGTTCAATCCAATCTCAATATATGCTACAATTGTCATCCCAATCACTCACAAAAGAGAAGAAAATAAAAAAAAACTAAAGGCTACAATACAAAATCTGTCGATGTTCACAACAGGAGGAGGAGGAAGCAGATCTGTAGAGAGTGGACTTATTGAGTATGGGATAGAGATGAATGGAAGCATAGAGAAGTAGAGATAGAGGAGAGATAATAGAGATACAGATAGATAGAGAATAAACATCTTTAGTCTTCAAGAGATAAAGAAGGGGTAGGGAGGGATAAGGAGAGGGAGAGATAGAAGTAGAGAGGGAGAGGTGCAGAGATACGAAAGGAATGGAAGGGGACATTACAAAGCAACAGCCAACAAAGTCCTCTCACCCCACTTTCTATCCATGTAGGGATGGGGAGAGTAGAGGTTAGATAGCATGGGGGAAGAAAGAGAATGATGATGGAGAGGGAGAGAGGGAGAGGTAGAGGGATAGAGGTAGAGAGAAGAGAGAGGTAGAGAGAAGAGAGAGGTAGAGAGGGAGAGGTGAATGAATAGTTAGAGAAAGGGTGAAGAAAACCGATCGAATTGAAATGTCTTTCGGTGTGTACTTAGAAAGGAAGAGAGAAGAAGAAGAAGAGGGAGAGATCCTAGAGGGAGAGGTAGAGAGATAAAATGTTGTGCATAGATAGATCAGCGTCGCCCCAGGTAGACAACTCGAGTAGTATCTATTCCTATCTACACAGAGAGAGAGAGCGGAGACTGACCTTCATGCATGACGGTCACCCAGGGTTAGGCAGTCTAGGAGAGGTAGAGGGAGGGAATAAGGAGAGGGAGAGGGAGAAAAATAGAAAGAGAGGCAGAGCTTGATTGAAAGGGGGGCTTGAGGTACAGAAAGGGTCCAATTACTATAAATCTCGTCTTTCTCTACAGATTGAATGAACCTAATCGACCAGATATGGTCTTCCAGCAGGTGTCTAGTCTCTAGCTCATATCTCTATCAGATATAATGAGGGTCTGTTCATCTCCAAATATATTGTGTAAATGTAGAACAAGATAATCTGATAGCCATCAGTGATTCCACGGTTCCTGAGGACACCATACGTCGAAAAGTATGTTACAAAGTACCAAGCCTAACCGCATTTTGAGCCAAAATTTCTCAAAAATCGAAAAACTTCACCGCATTTTGAGCCAAAATTTGCCAAAAATCGTAAAACCTAACCGCATTTTGAGCCAAAATTTGCCAAAAATCGTAAAACCTAACCGCATTTTGAGCCAAAATTTGCCAAAAATCGAAAAACCTAACCGCATTTTGAAACCCCATAACCTAGTTACTCAACCAAAGGAGGGCACAACTAAATTGGAAAAGACAACAGCGTTAAGAGGACTGTGCGTAACGACTACGCTCCATCACTGGTAGATATACAAATTAAGGAAGTGCCCAGTGGATATTTAGCTTTTCATATCAAAGAAAAATAATAATTTAAACTAGGAAATACGAGAATTATGTTGAAAGGAAAAATAAAACCGAAAGTATAATAAATCCGTAGAGCATATGATAAACGGAATTAAAAATATAAACTATCTATTGGTAAATTCAATAATCTTTATCCAGTCTGTACATATAAAACATGTATACATCTCAGATTGAATCGGTACGACTCAATCAATAAAAAATCAAAACTGTGAAGGAATACGGTATATGTCTGCATTGCTAGAGTATACGGTAGAGTCTAATAAATCGATATTTGTAGTTAGTTGATCGGTTGAATACTAATAAATGAAGGGATTACCGTAACATAATCAATATTTGCAATAACTACGGTAGTAGACGTTGTAATGAGTAACATATGTAAAGAATTAAGTGAATAGAGCCAATATATATCAGGACACCGTTGACAAAAAGCAACAAATCGATTGACAATAACAATGGAAAGGTTACTGGGGTTAATAGAGGGTACCAAAGTATTACGGTAGATGACTACGGTATCAAAGCCTATCTATCATTTAATGACTAACAAAGTATTTAAAAACGTCTACATCTAAAACATCACAATATGATAAATCGAAAGAATGTTCAAACAAAAGTACATTATAAAACTACAGTAATGCTTGTATACAAATTTATTGATTAATTTCCAGTTGGACTCCGTGCCTTTTGCTTACAAAAACCTTTGCTTTCAACTTTCGCAAAGCAGTCCAGTATGGTCTTCTCGAGGAAGGTCTGTAAAAAGAAATATACAATACATAAATAACAGATATCGATAGCAAAATAAACCAAAATGGTTACTTTGAAAATATTTAGTATTCGTCACTCCGAGATTAGTATCTCTCTTAATTTCCAAAAAAATATTATTTTGTATTAATTAATTTTAACATATCCTTTTACAAACAATTTCCCACTCAATCTTCATGCAACATGAATTATACCTTTCTCTGCGAAAGAAACTCCTACAAAAGCGAAATATTTTTGATAAATCAATCAATAATCACTGAAATACGGTACCTTTCGCTTCAAAAGCTTGCTCAGCTCAATCGAATCGTTGATTTGCGCGATGAGACGATGTCTACAATCAATCAATAATGAAGAATTAATTAGCAATATCACAGACTAGTCAACAATAACTTATTAATAAAAAAATATATTTGATATTTTATCTACGCCCGATAACGCAAGGAGAAAATGTGAATATGCGAATGGAATATAATGATACAAGACTCATAAATCAATAATCATAGATCAATCAATACTAGATAAAACTCACTTCTCCTTAGTCAATTGTGCAATGCGAACGTTGGACTCAGACAATGGATATGCAAATGCAGCATGCATATTGTACTTCTCCTCACTCTCTGTATCACCCCATAGTGGTTGAATTGGCTGCAAGTACATCGATACGGTAGCCACACATCATACCATAATCATGAACTAACTTTTCTTACATAAATCAATCAGATTAAAACAAGATACGGTACGGTGATATTATCGATTGATTACCTTTAGATGATTATCAAGACTACTGAAGATATCGTCATCATTGTCCAAGGATGCCTCCGCGGGAGTGTGACCACCTCCTCCAGGTACCTGTATCATTCAAGTTTCACATATTTCATAAGAGAAGAGTGAAATTTGGTTCAACCGATAGGAAATATAAATGCAAATGATCCAGTAAGATTCATGTTGTGCAAAGAAAATAAGAGAAGAGTAATACGGGACGGAAGTAAACATTACAAGGATAAATCTTAATATTATTATTATATATTCTGACCCCATTGGCAACATTTCCTCCTCCTCCATTTGGTCGTGGATAGGCGAATGATTGGGATCGTACAGCACGCATTGATGATGATGATGATGATGATTGGGGAATCAACGCAGCACGAGGGGTTGATATCCCTGATGATGAGGGAGATGCGGAGTCCTGAGACGAGAATACAATCAATCAATATTCCAAGATTACTGTAGCCTATAAAACGCAAAAAATGTAAAACGGCATATATAACAGTCTAAAGAAACTCCTACGAGTAGCAGTGTAATCATTCGCCTAACTTCCATCATACATTTTCGCCCCACCCACAATCTCTCGTTTACACACTCTCTCGCCTGGTATTGCGAAATATAAACTGACTCGACTTTAGAACAAAACTGACTCGTATAGGCATGGTTTCAATTCTCAAAACTGAAAAAAAACAACAACAAAAAGTGCTCGCCCACATTATGGGCGAACGAAAATGTATGACATCAATCTCTACAGTGTCCTCTCAGTTACCATACCACCCTTACAGTATCCACCACACGTACCGTATTGATGAGTACGGTATCGTGTGATCCTCCTCTTCGATGACCCATGGGTACTCCATTACCACGTGGAGTAGTTGTACCACCCGTTGATAGACGATGACTACCGAATAGGGGAGTCTGAAAGGGATCTGGTTATCGATTAATAGAAATTGATTAATGATACAGGGATATTGATTCAATTCTACACTATATACCAGATCTCAAATTGAATAAATTCATCTCATCAGCTAAGTTGAACTATAAAATATTAGAAAAGGAATAGTAAGCGCTCATCAATAATTATCGTGTATCATGTGTAAAAAACGCAATCCGACCACAGACAATCGTTTTAAAAAGTTTCACAAGTGGTAGGAGTTAGGGAGGTGGAGTAGGGATATTGCGAAAGTACATTGAGTTTGTGCTTTCTCTTCCATGAATGACTCAGTTTGTCTATCCATACATCCATCTTCAGACGTTAAATGTAGTCATTATCGTTTCAACTTCCTCGTTTTATTATGTTCAGTCCCTCGCAATGGATAAATGATAGTACATTCGGCAGGAGGTACTATCTGTTGTCAAACATCAGAACATCATCCTAGCTTATTCTAATCAAGAATCCATCAGAACTGCATCCGGTATGCTTTTCAATTTAACAATATTATTGGTAATTTTCAACAAAAAATAAAGATTGTAGCTGCAAAAATTAAAATAATGACTATTGAATCTCTGTTGAAACGTATTTCATCAATATTACACAAGTTTTCCATCTTGGAGTCGTATGAATCGACCAGGTGAAAGCAGGTATCCCAATACTATTAATGACAGAAGAAAACATGAACGAGCGATGAAGATTCCAGATTTTTATTCATTGCATCATTTTTATTTCAATACCTATAAACTCCTCATCACGTTAACTCGTTGAATACTACTCTTCTAATCGATATTTCCCATGTAAACCAATCAATAATTCTGAGACTTACAGGTTGGGGAGATCTAGCATCTCCAAGGAATGACGTATCCTCCAGTGGTTCATTGTATCGATTGTACACCTGATGAGGGAGATTACGGTAAGTGATGATTGTCGATTGATAAATGGAACTAGAATAAAAAAAATGGAACTAGAATTAACAAAATAGTGTTTATTAAAGTTCGTACAAATATGATTTGAGTTTGTATGAGCATCAATGTAAAGAAATAAATGCTATTCTTCAAATCGATATTCCTCATGTTAACCAATCGTTACAAAAGTAAAGGATATAAATGTTCCTTATGGTGATTTGAACAATAAGTTAGAAAGAGAAGATAAAAGAATGTAATACCTTCATCATAATCGATGCGAATTGTTCAATCTGATTCATTGCCGGTCGAAAACTCGTTTCTTTTGCCCACATTCTGCAATCATTGAAGGGATTCTCAACGGTTTCTAGATTATATAATGTTCTTTCGATCGCACATACATGAGATCATCGAATAAAAACAGTTTATTCAAAATTACAAAATTAATGGGACGTAGCAACTATGCACACCAAGTTGCTACGTCCCATAAATTTAGTTTGTTTTTGAACAACATCGAAAAAGTTTTACCATCATTATCTGTACCATGACATCGACAATGAAGAATGATCGAAACATGAACATACCGGGTGATAAGTGACCATAGAAGAGGATCACATTTGATGACCGGAGGTCGTTTGCCCGTACTCACGTTCCATAACAGGGTATATGGGTTCACCTCGGGATACGGTTTTCTAAATACTTTTTAATAATAATAATAACAATAACAATAATAATAATAATAATAATAGCTACAAAAAAAATAGGAAGCATTTGGGATAACCTAATTGAGCTGATTGCTCTAAAATGAAATAAACTGACCGTCTAGCAATCATTTGCCATAGGATAATTCCCAAGCTGAAGACATCACATGATGTTGAGTAGTTCTTACTTTGAAATACCTCAAAATAGCCGATATTACTTTACAATAACTGGTTGTTAATCAATAATAGGACAATAACTAAAACATTTTCAAATATCGAACGATGAATAGAGAATTTCAATCGATAATGTACAGTACCTCAGGTGCCATCCATGGAGCAGAACCTCGACAATTCGTCATTGATTGTCTCAGGGAACCTACAGTACCGAAGTCACAGATCTTGATGACGAGGTATCGATTGCTCAGTAGAAGACTGAAAAAAAAATGATCGCATCATTTCATATACCATTTTTTCATATTTCCAGCAAATACTGGAACAAATTCTTGACACAATATTTCAGCATGAGAATGAAACAAGTAACATGGTGTTCAAAAGGCACGAAAAGAAATAAAAGGAAACCAAATAGTCTAAAGAGCGTGTAAAACGAGGAGTTTTGTCTATTTAAAATAATTTCTTTTCACAACTTTTGAACAGAGTATTATTAACTTACTTATGAGGTTTGAGGTCTCGATGAACTAGTGAAATAGAGTGCATATAGGCACATGCACTCGCAATCTGTCTCAACCATGACATCACATGATCGATAGTGTACGCGATTGAACGACGTTTCAGCACTGTAAAATAATAATGATAATACTAAAAATGTTAATAATAATAATAAATCATTTGTATTATAGCTGTGATTGTATATCGTAGAATGTATGTATAAAACATGATCGTTTATGACTAATACATGAGATAACTCACATCCATCTAAACTTCCACAATCCATATACTCCATGACATATCCGAGTACGGGTCGAGTGATATAACCATAGAAACGGACGATATGTTCACTGCCACCTGGATACAACAAATATGTTATAAGTTTATGATTCACACTAACGATAAGCATATTATAAAATCTATCGAAGTATCAAGTTAGCAACGATTTAGCCTCAGTAATGAAACAAGTTATAGATAATCAAGAACATTATTCATTGAAGAAACTGATAAGAGTCAGATGATCAATCGATAAACGAGACAAATTTACTTTAAATACTCACCGCCATATGTGTGAAGATACATGATCTCTTTCTCCAATGCTTTCTCTTGGCCTTGTCCATCCATCAACTTCACTGCCACAAATCTATAGCAAAAGAAATCGAATATTTAGTAATCAGGCTAATCGTTTGCTATCGATAGAGCTCGAGAAAAAAAGCATGTGCAAGTATGAGGAAGAGAAAAATAATTTGTATATACCCCAGATCGCCATATGCAGCCTTCATAACCTTTCCGAACGTTCCTTTGCCGAGACACTGTCGGGTGAATTTGAGCACGTTCACATCAGCTAACGGGACCTTTAAGGGCATGATCGATGAATAAGGCAAAGCATAATTGAGAGTAGAAGAGTTGATACCGTATTGGATGTGCTCGGCGCTTGAACTTCGTCCATTGTTGCTGAGAAAGCGGGGTGTGACGGAGGAGCAGGCATGCTTGTGTCGATTGTGAGACCTTCCATAATCAGTGAGCAACTATACAGACATAGCAGAAACGTGCACCTCTTCTGCAATAACTGGCGTAAAAATATTAACAAAACCAAAATCATAAATAGTTAAAATAAAGCAAAAACAAATTTGTTTGTTTGAACCCGATTTTTCAAGAACGCAAGTACATAAAAACAGAGAATTTAGAGTAAATAACGAAAGGAGAAGTAGTTACTTGATTGTACGATCGTAGTCAGAAAATGTATATTTATTTCTAAATATTATTTTATGAAGTTTTTGAAATTTCAAAATGATCTTGTAGTTTGGAACATGATGAGTTCAATGCAAATGTTTAAAAAAATTTCCTTTCAAAGAAGATCCATAACCTGACAATGAGATACTCCAATTAGATAAATATTTGTCTACAATAATTTTCTGGAGGAGTATAATGAACTTACAGCTCTACTACACTACATGGCTTATACAAACTCCTCTTTAAGTTGATTCAAGTATCTTTTGTGAAGGCATCTCCAATGGTTTGTCTTCACACATGCTTTGACTACGAGAAATGTTTGGATAGAGTAGGAACCTCGCTTATCCTAACCTCCTTTCTACACTCAATATATCCATTCAGTATTCTATTTCACTTATTATTCACATTACTCGGTCATAATATTCCCTTATCAAATCAGTTTTCATTATTTTCTTAATTGAATGTTAATTATCAAGAGTGAACTGAATTCAAATAAAATAAAATCAAATCATTTATTAATGTGGCATGGGATTGTATTCGATACTTCTTATCAGATTGATTAATTACATACACATATGTATTTAAATAACTAATTAAGACCAGCATTCATAAGAGAATTTTTTGTATGGGAAGCTTTTACTTACAGTTTAACTCTCCGTACCATTGATGTATCAGATGCTGTTGTATTTATTGATTGCCTTGTTGCCTACCGTATCCTCTCAACCTCCTGTGGCTGTTCGTACCCCAAGGGGTACTGTAATCGGATTCCATGCCAATCTGAATACTTCTCCAACCAGTCTCTATTATGGAGAAGCTGATGTCTTTCTTGGCATACCATATGCTGTCCCTCCGATCGGATCGAGACGATTCAAGGTACGGTAGGTATCATACTGTAGTTGACGATTATTGATTGTTTCAGAAACCTCAACCAGTATTCAGTTATGGTACAACCGCTTTGAACGCCTCCAAATACAAGTTAGACTATTATCGTATATTGATATTGATTAATTGTTTACCCCTGTATTTATTCTTTGATCTATTATCTTTGAAGAGATGTATGCCCTCAATTCAATGCTGGCTTCGCGATCAATGAAGATTGTCTCTATCTCAACGTTATCACTCCTACTGTAGGTGTCCATACCCGAGCATTCAATCGATTAGTACCTTGTAGATCCTTCCACATACACTCTATCCAGTAATGGTATTCATACACGGTGGTAGTTTGAATTCTGGATCTTCCCATACTCTCCCTTACGAAGGAGCTATAAGAAATCTCGTATCCCATGGAGTTGTTGTAGTTAACATCCAATATCGATTGGGACTTCTAGGTATTTTTTCGGTTGATCTTTGATCTTTGATCGTTCATTGTTACAGGATTCTTCACGACTCATACGGATGATTTCCCAGCTAATCTCGGCATGCTAGATCAGGTATAATCGATATCGATGAATTCCATAGATACCGTAATCTCATAGATACCGTAATTCCATAGATACATTAATTCCATAGCTACCGTAATCTCATAGATACCGTAATCCCATTGATACCGTAACCCCATATATACCGTAATCCCTTAGCTACCCTAATGCAGGTGGAAGCTCTCAAATGGGTTCAATCAGAGATTCGATATTTTGGTGGTGACCCATCAAGGGTGACAATATTCGGCCAATCAGCCGGAGCCGCCTCAGTCTCTGCTCACACCTATTCGCCCTTATCTAAAGGTAAAGATCAAAGATCAAACTACCGTAATCCATTTTCGTTCTAAGGCCTCTTCTCGGCCGCAATTCTCCAATCAGGATCAATTCTGACATGTTTCGATGGTACTTTTGGATTCTCAAATATGAGTCAGCAGCTGGCTGAGAAAGTAAATCAATCGATAATTGTCATCTGATTATTGATTACTCTTCAGTTATGCAATGTAACTACTACAGAATGGAAGAGTGGACAATATTCTCGTCTCCATGAATGTCTTATGAATTTGGATTACATGAATTGGATGGACTTTGAGAAGGTACAGTATTCATCCAAACTACCGTAATCTCTATCGATTTCAGACAAACCTTCGTGGCTGGACCATGTCTCAAGACAATTATTTCATGCCAAATATCCCTAGACATCTAGCATCGTTGAGAAGAAATGTTCCAATTATGATAGGATCTATGAAAGATGAATTTGCTTCTTTCTGTGTGTCAATCAATTATTCTCCATTCAATTTATTGATTTTCAGTGATGGCCCTAACTGCGTTACTTGGTAACAATATAGTGATGGATCGTAATTTCTTCATCACCGTTCTGAAGTCTGCAGCGAGTATTCCAGACCACCAACTTGTTATGTTAGAGGTGAAATTGAGGTCAAATATCATTTACGAGAAAGAAGTATTACAGGCTCTTCTCGAGCGAGAATATCTTCCTGGTGGTGGGCAAATCCTGCAAAACTCAACAGTTTGGATGAAAGCTATATCTGACGTGGGTTACGGTAGAATCGATTGATAAAAATACCCTGATTCAGGCGTTAACCGCGGGAACTTTCATCGTTCCCATGCAGAAGGATATTCGAGAGTGGATAGGAAATGGGAATGATAGAGTGTATATCTATGAGATGAATCATCCATCTACTGTAATAAATATTCCAACCATAGGATCATGGTCTCGTATGTTAATAATAATAATAATTTATGCATTACAAGGATAAATTATAATAGCGAATAATTGATATCGTAAGAATTACATAAAATACGATGCCACAACTTAGGTAGCAAAGAAATACAATAGTTCATTATATATCTTTATCTTATCTTATCTTATCTTATCTTTTCGTATCTAAAATATAATACGATTGTCTACGGTTTTTTCTTCAATATATTGTACTCGAACACGTTTGATTATTCCAATATTTAAGAAAATATAGTAATATTATCGTGATCTTGAATCAGACAAAGAGATCGAGCTTCCATACATATCTTTCAGCGGCTGTTCATTCGGGAGATATGCCCTATATCACAGCTGACCCTCTTCAATGGAATGCAGCAATCAATAATGGAACAGTTAAATCAATCGATATCGAGATTCTCAATTGGATGGGACAGACATGGACTAATTTTGCCAAAACCGGGTATTGTTCATACAATTCATGAACGGTCTCTTACTTTCACATACTATTTCTCTGTTCTATGCCAGCAGTGCTCGATAAAGGCACACCAGAGTTAATTTAAGACTCTCTGCTCTAGCAATGCTCTTTAACTTTCTTTGTTTACGAGAGTGTTGCCAGAGAGGAGAGTAAAATTAGAGCGGGGGTATGACTTGAAAGAGGGATTGTACGGTTATGTTTCATAGCTTACTGAAAATAATGATGTTAAATAAATAAATGATTCCTTGTGCATTTTGGATGCCGAATTTTAAAAAATTAAAACAATAAATAAAATATATTTAGATCCCCAGGAGGTCCTTGGTCTCCAGTTCCTCGTCATTCCACTGATCTACCGTATCTTTCCATGTCTTCTATTGGAATATTCATGCAACCATCATATCGTAGACATGATGAATTCGTTTGGAACAATCTCGTTCCTCAGATTATTGGTGATCTACCAAGAAGTACACATTTCTAAACTACCCAGTCGATTTCATATTAAGTTTATCGATTGCGTAATTAGCGATAAAGGATATTGTGAATGAATTCAATACTTTATGAAGAGAAAAAGCCTATTCTCTGAATATACGAAAGGGATAAGTCTTGAAAGTGTCATTGACTTACGATGTGTGGTTGAGTCGTAGTCTTTACAGAACTGTTCGAAATGAAGTCAATCAAGAGAACTGCTGCCGCTAAATTGGAATGACTCTTTTCGTCTTCTTTCATACACATACGAAACAGAATACGGGAGATGTACAAATAATGATGAAGACTATCTCGATATACTTCGCTTTGAGAACACTGATACAGTGATTCAGTAGATGATCATTTAAAAAAAATGCATGGGAAGGATTCTAGGGTGTCAAGCAGGATATAACTAAATTATACACTGATTTACCTCCATAATGTATTTAAAGATGGAGACCCTCGAGTTTTTTCGTATTAAGATTGTTCGGATAGAATGATAGAGATTCATCGCACGAATCGAAAGGCATATCTGATATTGATTCACGATATGTTTAAAGCTCACTATGCGCATTGAAAGTACAACTTTCAAGGCATGTAGGCAAGGCAATGCCCATCCGATTTGCATACTTGCTCTCTCATTTTCTCATTATCCCTTACCCCAATTACCATATAATATAAACAATAGCCAACATGCTTATCGTGGCGGGAGTCAGTCATGATAACTCAAGGGTCTCCTTCTTTAATCGCATGATAATCCATGTACAATTAGAGCATACTCTATTCATTAATGACATTATTTTGAGTCAAATCATGTATGGACTGAAATGCACGATCAGATTGAGCGCGTTCGCACAGTTATGTTTCACGAAGAGAGAGTTGAAACATAAATATGCAATGCAACCATAGGGCATAAGAAATCATAAAATCTAAGGGACTCAAATTGAATGGCTACGGAAGATCCCGTTCCGACAATACCAGCAGAACAGTGTAGAACATTTATAGACTTTGTTCACTTTTCGATCTACAAAAAATTCTCAATTTAATAAAAAACGTTCTCGGCTCTCCTTTCGCTTTGCTTAGTTCTGGATTCCTATCACCTCTGGTCGCTCGTACGAATTTCGGATTCTCTTCACACAGCGTTTCTTCACCACAATGAGAGCGCGCATTGAAATTTTGGCAAAATGCCAAAAAAATTACGGTATGACTGCACCGTGGTGTGGCTCTCGTCGTCTGCGTCTCTCACCTTTGCGTGCTCTCTCTCTCTTTTTCGCTCTACCTTTTTCTCTGTTACACCATGAGCGCTCTCAAAACGCTGTGCTTCAGGATACTGTATACATTATAATGAACTATTTAGTTATCTTACGCTCAACTTCTATATGTACAATTCAAAACCTTATTTTCATCAATCAAAACGAGATTCAACATTATTACTCAACAAAAGGAGTGAGTCAATAATATACAAAAGCAAAAACATAATGCTAAAACACCGTCATAATTAATGGTGTCCATGCCCGAGCAGTCAATAAGAGTTGAAATAAAGTCACTTCGTGATAAATCGTGTGAACCTCACAAATAACTCTTACCGTAATCATTACTATTATTTTTCGTTTGGTTTATTTCATTTCTTTGTTTTCACGACGTCTATCCGATTTCACGCGTGATCTCGACCATTATGACCTTGTTCAGATGGATGAGATATGGCTCGACGAGGATAACGTGGATTGGGATGGTCATAACACGAATAAAATAGGTTTATTTTAACAATATTCAAAAATTTCCTGAATCTTTCAATGGTCAACTTCTTACAGAGCACGTAACGAAGGAAGCGGTGGAGATTCTAGATGTAGTCCATGATATTCCAGGAATTCCTCGGAAGAACGCGTTTGACGACAAGAAACGGTTAGTTATTTGCCTAAAATAATTGTTAATTTTAGTCGCATTAAAAACCCTTTTGCCTACCCCTTTTCTCTTATTTATTTTCCTTGCCATTTAGGTTCTCATTCGGTTTGAGCGAAGTTATGAATGTAGAGGAGAGCAGTGCCCGCGTATTGTTTTCGAGTCCAGTCAAGTAAGATTATTTCGTATATTCGATGATATATTCAATGGATCATTTTTATTAGGGAGTCGTCAACTAGTGCTGCACTCAAATTCCAACGTCGTTCATTCTCTCAACCACTACTCGCGCCACTCACCATCTCAGACGATGTATACCATCTTTTCTGATATATTATTTATTCTATTATCATTATTCTTTATAATATAATGGAAATTGTTCAGGACGAACCCTCCACATCGACAGCAAATCGGAAGAAGACTCCTGTTAAGCGACCAAAGAAGGCGTCCACACAAAGACGTATGTTGTTTGGTTATACTTTATTATACACAGTGAACATTAAATATGTTGAAAATAGTTAAGGGAAAAGTTTTGATTTCAAAAACTTTAATCGATATATTTGGTTTCAGCACCCTCTTCACTACCTTCCACACCTGCTAAAGCAGCTAATAATGGGAAAACCAAGAAAGAGAAGGAAACTACTGTCGTTGCAGAGTTTCATGCGGTCTATTGTCTCGTATCTCGTAGTGAAAATCGTTCTCATAAGGTATCACTATTCCACGACGACTACTGTATATTTATCAATCGATGTTCAGGGTCGCTGCTATATTGGATATACGGTAGATACAAATCGCCGTATCAAACAACATAATGGGGGCAAGGATGTTGGAGGAGCGAAGAAAACTCATGGAAGAGGGCCATGGTTAGTTTACAACATATTTGATTATTGTTGAGATTTAGATTTTCCTGTTGGTTCTTTGTTCATTGATCTCACTGTACATTCTCTGGCCTAACAATACATTCATTTATTTAATTGATTAATTAATCAATATTTACTGATATGTTTCCTTTTATGATCGTATTGTTTTCAGGGACATGGTCTTCTGTGTGGAAGGTTTTCCCAATTCGGTGTCTGGTCTCCGGTTCGAATGGGCGAGTCAAAACCCAGAGAAGTCTCGAGTACTCAAAGACAAAGGATTGAAGAAAGAGAAGAAGGAGACACCACTTGCATTCAGGTTTCATTATCTTCTTTTTAATTCTTTCTCGAATATTAAAAATTAATTTATACAAATTCCTTACAAATGACTTGTTTACTTTTTATTACTTTATACTCGCATTGACTGTAACGTGAGTACAATAGTGTATTCAACCAAACTTAATCGTTATCATTCATTCGATAATATAATAAATATATTAGCAATATTTTCTTAAGCAGTTGTTTCGGGCTCGGCTCCGGTATCCTCATAGTCTGTCCTCAATGGCTCATCTCCTCCTCTTTTGATCGTCACTCGTTGTGCCACATACTTATTGATCTCATCTCCGAATTGATCATTCAGTCCATTACAATTGTCCGTGTAGCACAGACAACCGGCGTACCCTGGGGGTAGTGGTGTACCACGTCTGCAAATTAATTAATTTTCACGGGTTTATCCTAATCTTTTATCCAAGTCTTATAGGAATTTGGATAGTTTTTATTGATTACCATACTTTTATGAAGTTTGTAAAACAATGATGACGCTTACTTTCTTCTGGATGGTTGTGTGACTTCGACGATTTCATCTCCTGGATCAGTTTCCGTAGTCGACGATGGTTCTTCAGTAGATGACATTGAGGATGATTCAGTAGATATTGTAGACGAACTCTCTTCTGTAGATGATGATGATGTCTCTTCTGTTGTTGATACACTCTCCATGGTTGACGACGTGAACTCCTCTAATGGAGTAGGAAGAGGAAAGTTTTGTCCAGTTAACTCGGTCAGATTGAGAGATCCAGATACATTACTCGAGTTGTCTGATGGTGTTGATATGGAAGAGTCGATAGAACCTGAATAGATATAATTTAGTGATTGCATCCATAAGTTGAAAAGCACTTTGCAAACTACGAAGAATCACCGCATTTTGGAATTTTTAATGAAAACACGACCGCATTTTGTGTTTTTTTGTTGTTGTGAAAACCAGACCGCCTTTTGCAAATCTAACGTAGCTATTCGACCTATGATTTTATCAATAGTGACATACCACTAGTCGCATCCAATATCTGGGAAATGTTAATGTTTAAACTCATAACGGGTCCGTCCTTTGCCATCGCCGTAGTGATTGTGTTCCTATGGGTTATTGATTAAGTGCTTGACATAGTGAACTACCGTACCCTTGACTGGTTTGATTCCCATCGTCTTTCATCAGCTCTGTTAATCGATCACTTCCGAATCCGCAATGTGTGGACCATGAAGTTGCTGTATCGAAGAGTGACGTCACGACGTCATCTGAAGCACATCCACGCTGATGACGAGTCCAGTTCTTTGATGACCACAAACTGAGGATTATTGATTGATTACGATTTTATCGATTGAATAGAATCCTGAGTGACTGCGCACCTTGGGTCTCCATCTGGTGCGGTGTAGTAGGACAAACATGCCTGAGCCTCAGTGCAAGTCACTTGAGCGGTAGAATTGCATGCGTACCTCGATTATAGATTTATTAGACGATTATCGATTGAAAGACAACATACGTATTGTCGGCGAGGAGTGTGCAGGCAGCGTCCGTGTAGCACTGTATAGCTTGTGTGAGAGATGTAAGGAATAGAAGAGATAGTAGATGGTATTGAATTGAGTAGATCATATGGTGATGACTATCGGTGTCAAGATCTGTAGAAGATAATGGTACGAGATGAGAACAGGAAGACACGAGTATGAAGTGAATGAATGGATTAGTACTTGATATGGAATAGATCTCAGTTGACAGTCAGTATGACATGAATTCCTAATTTGGATAACTTTAGCGATAAAGGGATGCAAAAGTGCATAAATGATTTCTGGAATCCAGGACTTATCAACCAAGTCTTTTCCGATAGTATGAATAGAGATATATGAAAAAGGAATGAGAAAGAGAATAGATGCTTGCGCACTCTACATACATCGTCTCTGTTTCTCTCTTACTGCTCCTAACTCGTACCAGAATATGTAAAGGGGCGGTAATTTGAGGCGTTGGGAGCTTGGAAGTAAAGAGTGAAACGATAGAAGTACAAAGTATAGTGAAAGAATGTAGATTGAGAGTAGGAGGAGGCATAAGGGGCCCTTGATATGAAGTAGTAGAAGAGACTCTTGACTGTACTATCATTAAGGCTATCAATATTGTATGATTATTGTAAATGTAACTTTAGGTAAATAACAGTGTAGGTATTGCCTGAGTCTCAATAGAAGTAAAAGTCACAAATATGGCCTCACTTGTGGCTATACTTGTACAGGTTTTTGTTTAGTATACAAGATGATCTAAACAAGACGATTAAAGTGGGGTTTAGGGTGAATGCAAATACTATACTGACATGTGTTTGCCACTGAAGGATATTAAAAGATATAAAGCTCATTAGTCTTCATACATATTCAAAGTCATCTATCGATATTATGAATCATTCAGTCCTGATCTAGGTAAAAATTGCGGAATGACCATTCTCTTTCTAATTATAACATGGACCTGTCTATAGCTTATTGATGTTTATTTATATTGTATGATTTAAGAGTTCGTGTAGCATGTCATCTCATCAACAGTGATCCATGGAGAAGACTCGGACTCACCTTCAGATGGCTCATTCCGGTAATTTTTTTTTCATTTCACACATTGTGATAATTATCGTCCTCCTATTCTTTATGTCTTTCTTAGATACTTGAAACGCTAATTCGCCTGGATTCAAACCCTTATTGTTTGTCTACTATTTAGACTTGAAACTGTAATAGACAGAGGAAAATGAAACTTCTATGAGAATTTGTAGAATTAACTTTTATAATCGATGGTCTATAGCATCTCGCATAGTCTCTGATGTTACTGTGATATATTTATCGTAGATATAATATAATTATCCCTAATCACTTTCAGTCATATCGTCAACCATTTCCTCCCTCCATTCCTCCTCCTTCCCATGTAGGAGTAGTGGAAGGAGTTATACCTGATGAGAAGATGAGAACTATACGAATAGGAAGAATGGATGAAGAGTATAAGAAGATTCCCGAATGTCATTTGTGTGATGGAGCCATACTCAGGGTTAGTACTTGGTTGATTAGTGTTGTGGTAATAGCAATAATAATTTATCACTGTATAATAATGTTCTCACCATGGTAGTCGTAGTAATTGTGATTTAAAGCAATTTACCGAAAGTGCGGTAGTATGGTGGTAGATAATATTGAAAAGCAAAGCGGACTGCAAAATAACATTGATGAACGATATCCTCTCTGAGACATGTTTCTGATAGGCGCTATCGACAGTATTTGTTTTCCCATGCAGCGTGCTTTATATCACCTAAAAATTCTTTCTGTGATGGTATTCGACTACGCGTATATCGCTTGTTTCTAAACCACGACTTGACTAGTATTATTGTTGAAACATGCACTCGAGGGGTTTAGCAACAACATGTCTCTGAACATGAAAAAAGTCTTTGTTACATTGAGTGACTAAATACGCACATGTTGCCAATGAGCTTATCGGGCAGATATTGAAGATAAAACAAAGATACCGTACCTCAATAATCTTACCGTATTATTTATAGATAGAAGAACTCGGAATGTGTATATCGAGTGATGAATGTCGAGGTCACTTTCATCTTCGATGTCTTGCCAAGAAGGCACTAGAGGCTAGTGGAGAATGGAAACGATCACTATTTCCTGTCAAAGGTATATCTTTCATCACTCATCTATCCTTTACTTTGTTGTGTTGGTATACGGTATGGTAGTGGGGTTGTTGTTCTTTGATCTTTATACCTTGAACTAGTACTGTTACTGTATAAATCCAATCGATAATTGATTGATTTCATTCATTCAGCAAATTGTCCATTGTGTAATCGTTCATATCGATGGGGTGATCTAATTCGTCTTCAACATGATATGGTATCGGTGATGAAGGCTCATCCTGATCAAGATGCTATTGAAGGACGATGCCCAAGGAAGAAGATGAAGTTGATGGTATAGACCCTATGATCGATGATCTTTGATCTTTAGACCTTGATCTTTGATCTCCTATTTGTAGTTTGTGTTTTACTCGTCACTTCACTTGTATAGTAGGTACTAGGTGATTTTGTGTCACACATAATTCTCATATCTGTAACATTCGTGTATTGTACAATTCTTGCGTTTTCTATCTATATAGATTGATTTGTATCTGTACCATTCCTCGTTTTAATGATTGATATATTCGGGTATAAACTAATTTCTAACATCTCTTTTAATTCTCCTTTTACGTATTGATCAGTGGTTTTCCTCCGCTGTTGTATCTGCTCTTATTATTTTTGCATTGATTAAAAAGTATGCAAATTAATATAATTTGAATTTAAATGATGTTCTAGAATGATCATCCCCGTTCGCTGTTTCACGTGCGGTAAAGTCATCGGCAACAAATGGGAAGCTTATCTCGGTTTGCTTCAGGCTGAATACACTGAAGGTACGGTATCCTGGTGATCTTTGATCTCTACCGTAATCTTGATTCAGGAGACGCTCTGGATGCACTCAATCTCCGTCGATACTGCTGTCGTCGTATGCTTCTCGCTCATGTGGATCTCATTGAGAAGCTACTCAACTATCATCCTCTCGAGAAATAAATATACTGTAAGTGATAGCAGTTGTATTGATTACTTGATGATCAATCAATCGATAATTAACAGGTTCTCATGTTAGTTCTTCACTGATCTCTCACTTCTTCGTCTATCACTCATCAATCCGTTGATCAACTACATTATCACCATCATCATCGATCATATATTTCTATTGTACTCATGGTATTTCATTTCAATTGGTAGACTCCGCCCACTTTTGATGTATGGATCAACCTTATAGAGAAGAGGATGGATGGAAGGAAATGAAAGATCCGTCCCCATTTCTCCCCTTCCTCCTAATCTCTTTCTCATATAGTACTCTCACTTGTTGCCTAATTCTCTTCTATTCATTCATTCATTCATTCATTGTGCTTATCTTTGTATTGTATCTGCCTAATGTATTCATTTGTTCGAGAATGTTCAACTCATCTCCTCTTCCTATTTATCACTCTGTTCCCATTGTTGACATGTTTCGATCGTTTGCCCTCTTCCTTTGTTGTTATGCCTTCAATCGATCGATATCGACACGATTAAAGCACTTTATACGTACATGAACTTATTGATTGATTTGTTTGATATGAAAAGGATCTCCTTAGATGATGCTTCTCTTGGTGTGTCTCATTCACTCTATATAGCCAAACCGGCTCTCGACTGGAATGTTCTGAGAGTATCGATTGGTTGATCACGTGTTCTCTATACGGTAGCCACGTTGATATAGGGTTCGGGTTCAGATGGACCCGAGTCAGAACGCCTGCACTTGTTATTTGAATCGCAATGCACTCTAACCTGTCTGTCTACTCTCTCGTATATGTACTCTCTCTCTCGGTCACTCTCTCTTCTATAGTGTCTGGGTGTAATCTCTCTACTGTGGTCTATCTCATTCTCTCTCCATTCCAACTCCTTCTCGGTCGATCTCTTCTTTCTTTCTCTCTTTCTTTTCTTGTCCCTTCTCGCTTCTCCTCCTATATTGACCATCTCTCTCCCCTCTTGCACAATGTTACCGACACTTTTCTTCATTCGTTTTGTCAATGTTTCATTATTTTCTCTTCATCCTTTTTAAATAGTTTTTTTGATATTTAGAGTTAGCTTCCTAATCATTCATATGCCTGTTCATTCACCTCGCTTTTAATCTAATTAGACCTATGAATCTAATTTGGATATTTTAAAATCTAATTAGGAGATCTTCGAATGTAATTCTGCCACGTCGTGTATTATTTGATATTCTAGCATGGTCTAGTACTATAAAATAATGACTTCCCTTGTAGGTTCTGGTATTACTCGTGACACTGTTCCTCTGACGGGGCAGAGTTGACTACAGCGAGTGTCTACAACTACAACTAGTTCCTGTCTTCAAGAATGACTCGTGAGTGATACTCTTTATAAACTATATAATGAAAGAAATGCATTTTCGCGAAAATGATTTTTCTAAATCTACCCGCCGTATTTATATAAAATCGACCCACTATAAAAAAATCCGCGCCGAAAACGTATGGTGAGGATTTGGTTATTGATTGATTGAGACTGAATTATTGATTGGTTGGAGTTGAATTATTGATCGATTTAGGTGGAAACCAGCGTGATCTTGCCCGTGCTAAGAATCTGAAGAAGCAACAGGAGCAGGCCAAGGGCAAGCCCAAGGATGTAAGTTATTGATTTATTGATTGATGAATTATAGTACAAACTTGGTGATTTCGTGTTTCGTGAGTAAATGATAAATGGTAAAGAGTGGACATTCCGCTTTTGGCATGCCGGTAATAATAATGGTAAAGCACAAAATAGTTGCATAAGACTCATTTCGTTAACCATTGTTCAATAGAACTGGATGATAATGCTTATCGTAATGATGATATTGATTAACTGACTGTATATCAATCAATAATCATCTCTGTTTCAGGGATCATCGGTTCAATCTCGTATGGAGAAGGACGCCGCTGCTATGAGAGCCAAACAGGATAAGGCCTTAGCGAAGAAGGCTGAAGAGGATGCTGCCAAGGGTGCCGGCGGATCCAAGGTACGGTAGATGATTCAGATAGAGAGAGATTACTGTACATTGATTGCCATAAGATATTACGGGTACTGTGGCTCATGTTTGCATTTCTTCTGTTGTGTAATTCCTTTTGTCATTTAAGAATGAATAGTGAAATCAATCAATCGATCAATCAATCAATATTCATACACGTGTTTGCAGATAGCCAAGGTGGATCCACTCAACTTGTAATGAGAAAAGAACGATGACCAATGATCTACTCATTATCTGACACTCCCAACTTTCATGCCACTCCCTCTCACTTTATCGATCCGTCATCATCTCCAATTCCACCCCTGAATTCTTTCTTCATCTTTCTATTGTACTCCCCATCTCATTCAACCTCATCCATACACGTATTGTCTTTTGAACATGGGAGTAATAAATATATTATATTTATCCATTTTACCACTCTTTGTATTTTCTGGAGCGTTCAAAACGATGTATCATATCTGGGATGATACTATGGTTGTTGTTGGTTGTTGGTCAAGTTGTAGTTTGATCTTTGAACTTTGATATGGTCTTAGATGCTTCCCGATCTCTCGCCTCATCTTCACACATATGAGTGCAATGTGCTCATTGATCTACTCCACAAGTGTCATGAGGAACTCAAATTAGGTAATTATCGATTTGCTGGGTGTACTGTATTTATCGATATCGATTGATTCAGGCAAGATGTTCGGTAAGTGCTCATACTGGGATGAGGCTGTGTGGCAGTGCACGAAGAAGGAGCGAATCTGGCGAAGGTTAGCTAATATTGATCTTTTCGGGTGTACGGTAGTCAGTTTGCGATAGGTGATTTAAAGTGTATTCTGTATTCGTCTTTCACTATTCAATAATTGATCTTACAGGGATCACAATCCAAGGTACGGTAAGCGGATTGTGGAGCTACAGAATCTGCCAGAGGAGTACTTCACACCTGCACTGAGGAAGCTTCGTGAGGACGGACGACTCCCTAATTATGCAGCTCAGTCGAGTGGCTGCAAGATCTAGACCCCACTAAACCTAGGAAGTATGGTGTGACCCAATTGCTTTATTGATTACTTGGTGATCTGATCTAGCTCTTCCTCTCTTATAGTGATTGTACAAATGATAAGAGCTATCGTTGTGTTTGAATGATAAAGCGAATGAATAAAAATTATACAATTTTAATCAAGATCGACAACAAATGAAACAACATGTGAAAAGGGAAACGGTACAATGTGAAATACGAATGAAAATGGTCAAACATCGAAAAAAAGGGTACTTCGAGTCGTACAACGACAATGATAGATTAACATTAGGAACAACATTATGAGCTTCTAAATATGATACTAAGCGATAACTAATTACAACAATGAAAATGGACGATTCGACAAATTAACAAATGGAAACAAAAGAAACAGATCGTATGGATGTATAGATCAATCATATTGTATGAATGGTTAAGGATTACGATATAGGAAAAGGGGGAAATCAATAACTACGACGTAGCAATCAAGAAAGTAGAGAGTAATCAACGACAAGATTATCGACTACTTCTTTCTCCGTGGGTTGTCTGTTGAATAGCTTCTGGAATACAGACTCCAGACGATTCAGATATCTCCAATACTTGTCGACGTGAGAATCAGAAGGCTCGTACGAGATGATCTCATCACGAAGAGCAAATGGACGAAGATAGAATAGAGTTGATCTCTGGAAGGTACGGTAATGAATATCATGAATAATCAATATGTTATGGAAACAAATCTAATCAATGATTGACAACTTGCTAATCGATAATAAATCGGTTACGAAATCAGATCTAATCAATAATTTACGGTAATTTATGAGCAAGCAGATTACTGTACTTACGACTCGAGATGGTTGACGATCGATTTGAGGCTCTTCTTCAACGATGACGTCATTCTCAAGATCATCGATACTGTCATTGGCCTGGAAGAAAACAACAATAATCAAACTATAAATCAATCCGTAAATCATTTCTGCACTATACCCCAGCGTAATCGATAATCACTACGATAAATACAGCAACCGGGATAACATTATCCAATCAAATACTCACCGGGACAGAAGATGCTTGACTGGGCGTGATTGATCTCTCATTATCGATTGATTCATCTACCATACGCTTCTTCTCCACCACATGGGTGGTCGACTTCATTACTACTCTAGGGTGGTGGGGATTCGACGGTGTAGGAGACAAGTAAGGAGAAGAAGAGGAAGAATTTGGAGTAGAAGGGGGAGAAAGAGGACAAGGAGAGGATAGAGTAGATTGAGGAGGATGGGGTGAGAGTGGAGAAAGTGTCGACGACGATGATGTAGATGATGTCCATGAACGACGACTACCGTAACCGGAAGGAGGACTACCGTATCCAGAAGGAGGGTTACCGTATACGGATGAGGGAGGGCTACCGTAACCCGATGATGAAGGGGAGGAAGGAGGTACGGGTGGTGGAGATGAATAGATTGGTGGTCCGACCACCTTCTGCATAGCACCTCCATGATAGGGCATCGACAGTGGAGGAGGTGGATGACTGAAAGAAGAGGAGATTTCATGTTAAAATGAATTATTAATTGATCTTTCGTAACAATATTGTGACATGAAACGAAATAGTCTTAAGGTCGAAAGACTACTATAGGATACAACAGCTCCCTTCCATCTAGGACTGTTCAATAAACGGGAAGAATCAATCGATAATATTACCGTAACCATGTACGATGAAACTTACGTGAACTGTCTATGATATGGTGGTGAAGGTAGAGGTGGAGGAGGAACAGAGAATGGATGAGATGAACGAGGGGGAGGATGATTGAAATGAAGATGAGGATGGGGAGGACAACGAACAAGAGGAGGAATGTCTACTGCAAATTATCTATTTTAATATTAATATTATCATATTCTTATTATATCCTTACAAGAATGGCAGTTGTACTCGTTACTGTCCTGGATTATTGTATAAAAGAGCGAATGAGTGACATACGGTACTCAAAAATCGATAATCGAAAAATAAATCGATAACTCATTGAGCCTACCTGAATGTGCGTGAATGAACAGCGAAGGTCGCACGAATGATCGATTTCTCCCATGACCCATGATCCTGAATTGAAACAAATATATATTACGACATGGTATATCAAAAATTCTAGGTCTATCGAAAACTATGAAAAGATTGAAGCATAATAATATGAGATGAGACACAAAAAGTGCGGGTGGTTAGCAATGAGATGGAAGAGAAGAAGGATGAGATAAGAAAGTACTCTAGAAGTGACTGTGCCTTCTCACGGATTTCGTTTTGAAGGAGGCATAAGGGGAATGAATTCGGAATAAGGACAAAGGAGAAGTAAATGGAGGCTGAAGAAGAAAAGAGTAGAAAAAACAATGATTGGTAGAGAAATGAAAAGTAGACTGAGATAATGCAAGGATTGTTTAGCTAGAATTATGTCTAACAATAAACCCAATTAAAATGTCAATCAATAATTATTACAAAATCTGAATAAAAATGTTTCTCTTAAGGGCCTCGCGAGGCAATTACCAGATATGATGAAAGATGAAATAACTGTCTACGAATATTAGACCAAGTTACGCAACGACCTAAAATTGTCTACTTGTTCAATGATACATCTAATGAATACGATTGATAAAGATACAATATAGATTGATGATCTGCCACACTTGAACAGAGTCAAAATAGAGTACATTTCCACTCTCACACATCGTTCCAATGGGTTTAATCTGATTAACATCCTATCACATGATTGCATTATCATCGATTATCCGCTATGTGAAAAGATTAGCGCGACGGTAGACAGATTACCACCAGAAAGATCAGACTATATATCTAGCTAGCATACGAGCTAGATAGATAGCTAGAGCAGGCAAGCGCTATAGCGACGGCGAACGCAATTTTGTCCTTGCGTGACACTGGTGGCGATAGAGAAATATGGGACAGAATACGAAGAGATGGCAGGAGATACCTATTAATCGTACGAAATCTATAATTAGAAAGATAAATAGCTGCAGATTTAAAAATAAAGCTGCGTCTATCAAAATAGATGGATCAAAGTGAGCTAATAAGGAGATAGATCAATGATGATGAGAGAATATGAGAGATAAGATAAATGAAAGAAGAAATAAAACAAAAAAGATAAAATGATAGAGAAACGAGATTCACTAAGAGTAAAGAAATGCAATCTCTAGCGTAGACATGTATAGCAAAGTCAAACAAAGTCAGACATGACTTGGGAAAAGTAGAAAGACAAGAGAAAAAGCACCAGAGCTTGTGAACTTCCATTTCCGTTAATGATGAAATAATCAATAGTGTAAATTAGCATCGTGAACTGATTGGAGAAAGTTGCGAAATCGAGTGAGTAAATAGTAAACAACATTCTGTCTTTTGCTAAAGAACAATTAAATGATTCGAAGTATATCGATCAGTTCTAATTTTTCTTGCAACGACACTGCAAAACGTGCGCACAATTAACAAATATAATTGCAATTTAGAAGCATCTCCGGTTTTGCAGGGTGATATTATAGTAAGTAGCGTGAAAAGGTATCATACTTTATACTTACTTTTTCACTATTTTCTCATGAAATAGCAAAACAGTAACAAAAAAGTAAGTATAAAGCAAGTTACTTTTGCGCGCTACTTACTATAATATTACCCTGCAAAACCGGAGATTCCAAAAATAATATAGCGCCATTAAATTCAATATGAACATCGATGCGCTTTCGAAATCAATGCGAAACTATCGATCCATTCCAAACTAATGGTTCTACAACGACAACAGAGATTTGAAGCAACAGAAAGATCTCACAAGGCAAAACAACGACAATTGCAAAGAATACGAAACATTACCAAGTATTTCGAAATGAGAGGAATAAGACACGTGTAGATGCTAAGACACTATGGTCAACATATAGAAGAGGGTGAGGGAAATTGAGATACGGCCCCTGACCCAGGCCTGTTCGAGAACAATCTACGGAACTTGGGAAAAGGACACACAAGCCACGCGAAAACATTTCGAAAACCATGGACCTCATAGAGGAATCAATCAAATAGAGTTGCAAAGTACTCAACTAGTCAACTTTCAAAAAAAAACATGAATCGCTAATCTAATACAAAGTGATGAATAATTGCTGAATCACGATTAGTATACAAGTAGTGCGATCGCGCGAGCATGGAGGTACAAGTCTTAGTGGTTAGAACATGTTAGAGAAGAAGAGAAATTATAAGCGTCTTTTATTGGCATGGTGCCAAAACAGTCAGTTCAGGTCTTAATGGTTTTTGTTCAGATATCAAGATGAAGATACCGTATTTGAGACATAAATCAATCGATAAAACTATTCAGTCCAAAATAGGCATTGATGTGATTCGCTTCTTCGGTTTCCAATAGAATAACGACCCTGAATATAGTTTAATTAGACATTTCAGCTTACTGATTCAACATCTCTACTTTTCCAAGTTCAAATCATCGTTATACAGTAATCGATTCTCATAAAAACGAGTATCCCTTCGGATAATCTGAT
Organism: Parapristionchus giblindavisi; assembly: GCA_943737045.1. NCBI lineage: Eukaryota > Metazoa > Nematoda > Chromadorea > Rhabditida > Diplogasteridae > Parapristionchus > Parapristionchus giblindavisi. The sequence goes on from CALSFV010000352.1 coordinate 218,012, forward strand.
AATTCGAATGTTCTGTTTTCATTTTCATATTTGACATAGTCTGAAAAGAAATATCTTACATAATCAACGATAATACGGATATCGAGAATGGATAGAAGGAATAGATATAACGGCGGATATAGTCAATATGTAGTTCAGCTACATGAGAAGGCGAGGCTCAGAATCACCATTAATCAGTTCAGAAACATCGAGTTGTCAACGAATTTCAATGGTTTCAACGGCTTTTGTAGGAATGACTATAAAAGTTCACTAAACTATCCCCAAGAAAGATCTTCTTTCATCCATGCGAGAGGACAGTAGAAATAGTCAAATGAATACGTGCAATAGTTCGAAAGCTCTTATGTTGAACGAGGACCATTTTCATTCAAAAGAGAGTACCAAGAGGTTGACTTCTACTTGTCTAATGAGTTCGATTCGATCATAATTGAGAGCAAACAAATATACTTCAATCGTACAAATGATGACTGGAGAAGACGGATTAAAACAAACTAAACCAATTACAAGAATAAAACATTAATTCAGATGATGAATTCAATCGGATTACAATGTGCTTCAAAGGAACAAGACTATTTTGAGATGAGCAACTCGGATATAAAAATAGAAAAGCAAAAAAAACAGCTTATTGGGAAACTTACACAAGACCTGCTCTATTGACGTCTATCAATATCGTAAGTTTAAACTACAGTATACCAAAAATATTCTTATGCTCAGAGAATATTTCAACTTTTAACTTTTATACCGTAACGTTTATTGTATCGATCAAAGTCGTATTCAATAAAAATCATTTAATATTTATTTATTGACAAGTCATTTAAATTAAAAATTAATTCCCAATACTAAAATAAAAAAGGTAACATAGTTTATTTATTCCTGTTATCTAGAAGGAAATGTTATGAAGATAGTTCACGAAAAAATAGAAATGTCTACAATATGCTATGACATTATATTGATTGATAATTAAAACAATTGGATTACTTTTAGAGACGATAGTTCAAATATTTTCTCAATCGAAACAATTGCAATAATTCTCCGGAGAGACTTCGGGAGATTCTTCTATTGTTCAACTTATTGACTGATTAACGTAAATATTAATTGGTTCCTAGTGAATTTCGTAATTTTATATTTTTTTCAATGTTTGTTCTGATGTTTGATTGAATGTGTTTCGAAATGCCATACGAGAGACGAGAGAGGGAAGATGCCATAAGAAACCAAGTAGGAGAGAGAGAGAGATAGAGGGAGAAGTAGAGGTAAAGAAAAGACGAGATAGATAGTTAAAAGAAGACATTGGCTCTGTATATTCACATGTTTATATGTGTCTCTCCCTCTCTCTCTCTGCCCTTCCATCTGTTTTTGCATTTGTCACTATTTTCGCAATACTGAAACCATGTGATGTCAATTCTTCTCTTCCATTCTTCTTTTCAATTTACTCCAATATCCCTTTATAATTCACTCTTTCACATTGTCCAAATTGCTATTGCTGTCATCCCTCTTTTTCATTTTCATTTCAAACACATATATCAAGAGTTCTTATGGAGTCACATCCATCTATCTTCCGCTCCATCTTGTGGGGTCTTCCTTTTCTTCTCCATCCCTGTTATCTATTATTTATTCCTTCATTTTCTTCCAGATTATTCTTTATTTCCATTGGGGCGGAGTCTTGAACGCAAATAGAACTACTGTCATGGCGACATCTCCCACATCATTTCTATATTTCTTTCTTTTCTTCTTTCTTATTCTGTGATTACGAAAAGAAAAGAAGAGGCGAGAAAGTGTATAAAATGAGGAGAGTTTTCTTTGCTTTTCTTTCCTTTTCATCAAAATAGAACAGAATGTTCATGGTAGTTTAATTATGATTCCAGACTTCATAAAGATCTCATAATTCCAGTTCACCTTTCTCTCTATGTCAGTCTACCTCTCCCTCTCTTTATCTCTCCCTCTCCCTCTCCGTCTCCCTCTCTCTCATATCTTAAAGAGACTGAAACCTTTGTCAACGGCGTCTTCAACGGCTTACGCTGTCTCGGTGTTAGAGAACAGAGAAATAGTGTGCGCAATGAAGAGGCCATTGAGTGAGGTCACTATCCCTTTAATGTACCGATCACACTCACACATTTTGGTCTCACCTAATTGTAAGCACATTCATCTTCATCATACGCTTTTCGATGATATCCGCATCTTTTTTTCATTTCAACGTGGGGGGTCGCCTTTTAAATGACGACTACTCCATGTAAGATTGTCTTTTAATGTTCTTACTCTTTCTAACAAGGGAACTCTCCCAACTTAATGTGGCCATATGACATGGGAATAATTTACCTGAATCAGTTTTCGATGCTGATTACGAATCTGTTTTCAAACGTTGCTCAATCGAGCTGAGATTCGAGAAAATCGATCTTGAAATTTGCTAATTTATTCGGAAATTCGTGAGTCTTCCTATAAAAACCATCACAATGCGTTCAAAAACTCATCTATCAATTATCCAAACGCCTCCTGCTGTAATTTAGCGGATATTGTAGGTAAGTTGTGAATTTTCGAATCAAATAGTCGAATTTCAAGATCGATTTTCTCGAATCTCAGCTCGATTGGGCAACGTTTGAAAACAGATTCGTAATCAGCATCGAAAACTGATTCAGGTAAATTATTCCCATGTCATATGGCCACATTAAGTTGAGAGAGTTCCCTTGTAAGTTTGATCAAATCTCACTTATTAATAGTAACTATTTTTCGTGGACTACCTGACATTTCCCTTTGGCCTTTAGCCAATAATAACATATTGAATAACAATAATAATATTATTTATTATTCCCTTTCCCACTCAGATTCAGTGCAATTCCATTCATGAATGATTTCTTCATCATGACAATAATAATCCGTTCTAAGCTTTTCACAATGGACAGTAGTTAGTCAATATGAAGAGGGAGAGGGAGAGAGAGAGGGAGAGGGAGAGGGAGAGGGGGAGGGAGAAAAGGAGAGGGAGAAAAGGTATAAACACAAAAACGGAAAGAGTGACTGAATAGTCGACAGATTGGATAACTAAGAGAGTGAATAAGCGATAGAGAGAGATGGAGGGGGTATTAGTAATGGAGATATAGTAGTCAGAGAATCGAGTGTGTTTACCAAATAGTGATGATCTCTCTCTCTTACTTACTTCCATTCAATAGTTAGAGTTAGTTAGAGACGGAAGGGAGAGGGAGAGGGAGAGGGAGAGGGAGAGGGAGAGGGAGAGGGAGAGGGAGAGGGAGAGTACCTAAAAAGACACTCAAGTGTTTATCCATTGATTCTCCCCCACTGACTCTTCGTTCGTCCAAAGTTTAAGTAGATAAAAGTTCGATATCTCTATATCTTCTTCTCTTTCGCTCTCTATACGATATGTCTTTACCTCTCCTTCTCCCCCTCCCCTCCCTCTACCTCTTCATTCACAACATCCCGACCCATTATTGTCTTTACTTTTGAAGTTCTCGAACAAAGTCTATTCATACTTCTAAGTTCACTTCTGTCTATCTCCCATATTATCCCTCCTTCGTATATTTATTCTAGATATCCTTCTCTTCTCATGATTTGTGTATTCGTTATCTTTCAATTCTCACATATATCTATTATCTACTATGTTCATGCACGTATATCATATAATAGAGTGTGCCTTGTTGAAAAGAGAAAAAGAAATCCACTCTCTTCATATCACACACTATTTCTTCATTCTCTTTCTCCGAAAGAATTTTGCATTTTTCATATCCTCCTTCTTTTACAAATTTATACAATATGTTTGTATGGTACCATGATATGTTTCAGATAGGACTCAATTTCAATGGGTAAAAATATGTATTATTCTGCGAGATATCGACAGTTATTATAAAAGTTACCTTAGTTTCCTGAAATATTCAAATTTTATCTAATACAAACGGTCTATTATGTTTCTGTCAGATAATCTCTCAAATCTTTCAAATAAACTCCATTTTCAACAAAATTATTCATTCTTTGATTCTTTTTACAAATAAAACTATCTATATAGATTATATCCAATATATTTCTTGATATTTGACTATGATCTTCTTCGTATCGTTTCTCTTATCAACTTATCTGAATCTGAATCATAGTGTACTCTCAATTATTCATAGAGTTAGAGAAATAAGAGAGAGTAGAAGAATCGGAGAGAGTCAGACAGAGATGAGAGAGCATAAAAAGTGTACCGTTGGAGAGAGTGTATTCATACCGTTCTGTCATAATTCCTTTCCAAATTTTATCAAAATTAGTTTAATTATTACAAAAACATTTCTAAAGTAAATAAGTATTTTTGTTAATTCTGAAAGATCAAATTGGCTTTGGAAGTAAAATAATCGATAAAGATCAATTTTAATTATAAATGGGTGTGGTTGATGAACTGATTGAATCAGAGATAACATTCCGATTACCAACACTTACGTTAATTAGAAGTTTCTCCTATCTATCGCATTATCTTTATCCTTGCAATACAATAAATGCTATACAGTACAGCCCGGTCGTGTTTTGTACACATTCTGCGCTGCGCTCCGCTGCGGGGCGCATTTGGACACATCATTTATTTCCTTTGCATATGAATATTTTTGAATTCTCAAAGTCTTAATCATGAGTTCTCGCGATAAAAAGTTCTTTTAATGACTAAAGAAACTGAAACAAAATTTTTATTAATGAGAAAAAACAATTAAAGGGCAAATCACACTGGTCCGAAAATGATCACTATTAATTTACTGGAAAGGTATACTGTAACATTGCGTATCGATCACACGATCGTCGTAAGACCTATTTTAAAATTTACAGTACCCATCATTTTCGGACCAGTGTGATTTGCCTTTTAATTGTTTTTTCTTACTAATAAAAATTTTGTTTCAGTTTCTTTAGTCATTAAAAGAACTTTTTACCACGGAAACTCATGATTAAGACTTTGAGAATTCAAAAATATTCATACGCAAAGGAAATAAATGATGCGTCCAAATGCGCCCCGCAGCGGAGCGCAGCGCAGAATGTGTACAAAACACGACCGGGCTGTACTGTATTCATGAAACCGCGAAATGCCAAGTGATTCCATGTTAAAAAAACTGAAAAAAATGTTCGATATGAGCAATCGAACCTCGATCAAAATGAACTCATTGTGAGTTGAAAGGAGAAGAGTATTCAAGAACAAAACGAAGTTTCCGGCGATTTGCATATCCGCAAAATTTTACAACGGTTTTGCATCGAAAGTTGGCTCTGCTGGTTGTTGTTATGTACATTTTCATATCAGTTTCCTATAATCTTTCCTTTATAAGAAGTCTCTAGTTCCACTCACCCAATCATTCTCGTTCTCTAATTCGTTCTCTACAACATTTCTAATCTCATTCTCCTCTTATCACTTTTCTTCTACCTCTACTACTACTCACTACGAGTAACTTGTTGCTTAATGTAACGGTCCATTACTTATTCTCTCCCTCTCCCTCTCCCTCTCCCTCTCTCCCTCTCTTTACTGTACTGCTTAAAATGTTTTCAAAAGTGGGTACAGCTATGACTTTTGTTTCATGGTTCACTGATTTTTGAACCAATAACAAATTCAGATTTTTGACATCAGAAAACGTTGACCGAACTTAGTTCTGCGATGGCATTTGATACATTAGGTTTATGCCCCCCCCCTCCCTCCTTTCTCCCCCTCATTCTCCCTCTCCCCATCCGAGAGGGGAGGAGAACTCTAAATTGACCACCCTGCCTTTACCGACCATAACGATTGACAGAGAGGAGTGATTGGTAGAAAACAAACTCTTACAACCTCTTACGCTCTCTCATTGTTCTTTTCGATTCTCGAATGGTGTGTTTACCACTTTGTGTATTTCACCATGTCACCAAGTATCAGAGATCAAAACCTTCTTCTACAACTAATCATCTATTCATGTGTTTACTGAGATGGTGACATGGTGAATATTACCAATCATATTCTTCATGAATAAAGGATGATGGCAATTTCTCCTTCTTCATACAATTCCAAGCTTGGTACCTCGCCTTTCACCGTCTCTCTCTCCTTCTCTCTCCCTCTCTCTCCCTCTCTCTCCCCCTCTCTCCCTCTCCCTTTACCTCTCTCTCCCTCTACCTCTCTCCCTCTCCCCATAATTCTCTTTTCTCGTTACCATTCTTTCTGCGTTACAAAACAGAGAGATTGATTGTTATTATTATGTAAGAGAATGAGGAGAAAAGAAGAAATCTCTCCCTTCTTCTATCTCTATTATATTGAAGTTTTCTAATGAGCTTGTTCAGTTTTGAACAACTTATCATCTCCCTCAAATAGTTTCTTTCTGAAACTACTGTTAAATGATCATTCTCTAACATTTTCTACTAATTCTGTGTTCAAAAGTCACCAAACGAAGTGAAACGAGTCAAAAAGGAGAGTGTGTCAAATAGATGAGAAGATTTTCTTTGTATATTTTACTTTATTTTAAAATTTCTTTTAATTTTTATATTTATTTCATTTCTTTTCTCTATTTCTCAACAGACCATACTGTCTATTCAAATCACTTATTGTTTTTACATTCTCTCATTGTCAGAGGAAATGAAGAGACCGCGGATTTACTCTTTCACTTCCTTTCAATAAAGACATAATTGTTCAATGACAAATCCTAAGCTCAATCCTAATAGTATAGACTAGTAATGTTCCTATCAAAATGAACAAAAAGATGTAATATCATTAGCGAACAGGTGGTTTTCTCCATTTTTCGTTCTTCATCTATCAAATTCGCGTGAATTCTCTGGTTCTACCTCTCTCCCTCTCCCTCTCTCTCTCCCTCTTCCTTTCCTCCTCCTCTCTCTCTCCCTCTCTCCTTCATTCCTCCCTCTCGCTCTTGTTACACAATCCTGATTCTTTCTCCATTTCATCTCCCTCTATCTTCTCCTCTCCCTCTCCCTTTCAGATCTCTGTCCTCCTTCCGAGTCCTCATGTCAGTCGCAATTTCATCAAACTCTGTCGCTGAACTTTCTCCCTCTCCACCTCTCCCTCTCCCTCTACCTTTCATTTCTCCCCCTCTCTCTCTCTACCTCTCCTCTCCCCTCCCCCTCCTTAAGTCCTCTCGTACCAGCATCATCCTTTATCTTCTACATCTGTTCTCATTCTTATCTCATCTTCTTATCCATTTCATTCATTCTTTATCCTCTATTTTGTTATTCATTCCTCGTTCTTCATTATTTAGACACAATGTTTTGTATACCGACACAAACTCTTCCTCTTTTTCATTCATCCCTTTCTTCCGCCTCGCTCTGTTATGCATATACAGATATGCTAAGAAAAACTAGACCGTATGATAATAATTATGATAATTAATCTATTCCCGATGCGCTACAGCAATATAATGATAACAAATGGTAATGTGACAATACAGTAGGGTTGTGACTCCGATGATATTGACAATGTGTTAATTCGACGATATTATTGCGGGTACCCAAAAAATTGGAAAACTTTTGTAATTGCATGTCATCCTTGCGTAGGTGCATACAAATTATTTGTCAATTACTATTTATGTTATTTTTCAAGTAAATTTTGTACGAACAATATAGTGCATGGTCGTGGGTTGTAAACCTATTGCCAAACTATGCAATTTTCAAAAAGTCTTGTAGTTTACTTGAAGTCAGTTTCTAGTATAATAGAAGGTACACTAAAATACACTAGAACCGCATTGCAGATCGTAAATTAATTCTTTATTTGATCTTCCATTAATTTAGAATGTTATGATCATTATTTAAGTTCATTGTTCAAAAATCTTAAAAACACGAAATATAGTGTGCAATGACGAGATCTTAGACGAGTTGATGCAATACTATAAGGAAGAAGAGTATATGGAGTATAGTATAGATATCAATTGTTCTAACAATTAGTTAAAACTTTATTTTACTTTTTTTTCTATATTTTTGGTTGTTATCCTTCAACGCACCTTTACCCTGACACAATTAAATATATTAAAGTATATAAGTATATTATTAGTGTAAATCCCGTGAGTCCTCACTAGAATCAGAGATCACTTCTTCTCTCTCAGAATTCAAGAAGTGTATGAGAGACGAGAGAGCATTGTCTACTGAAGAGATTGCAGAGAAAGAGAGGGAGACGAGAGAGGGAAAGAGATAGAAGAGACGGAAGAGATATAAAGAGTGGGTGTAGAAGATAGAAGAGAGAGCAGAGACAATGAGAGTGAGAGAGAACATTACAAATAGAAGAGACGGTTAGAGAAGGAGAGAGAGTGACGAGAGAGCGTTGGTTATAGAAGAGACGGTTAGAGAAGGAGAGAGAGTAACGAGAGAGCGTTGACGATAGACGAGACGGTTGGATCTAACTCATAAAGTTAGTACCCATTCACTATTCTCTCGACTATTTCTTATTTTTGTCTCATCTCGAACCGGTTTCATAAATTTCTTCACATAAATTCCCTCCATTACGCGTAATTTATCCATTTCCTCGTTCAATTTTCGAACTACAGTACCTCTTCGAGTTCTTTTCGTGGTCCCTAAGCTACCGTAACCTGTGATTCTTCTCGAGAGTCAGTATTTTCAGTTAATCGAATGAACAACAACAGTATCTCCTATCGATTGTCTCCACTCAATCAAATATCCGAGATCAAATCCCATCTATTCCTATCAGGAATCGCCGTCATCAAACCCGATCCTATCGGGTAAGTACCAAGGACTTAACTGACCTTAATCATACTTAGCGATAAGTATCCATGACTTAACCGACCTTAACAATAAAAAATGACCGTAATCATACTTAAAGATAAGTGACTAAATCAATGATTTCAGGAAGTTAGGTATCACAACTATTGTTAATGCTACAACTGAAGAGAATACCCCACCTGTTAGAGGTAATTAATGATTAATTTTAAAAAAGGTTTAAAAAGGTCCGAAAATTCACGGTCTCCGAAAAATTCTTCTAAATTCTGGAAATATTTGCTTTGTAAGATTCTACCGAGAACTTTTCCCTGTAAATTGGAATATTTACAAGAGAATGTTCGAGACAACTATTTGAGTTGTAATAGCAAATTTTTGTTGTTGTTTGATGTGGTATACCGTATATAATAGTGCACTGCCAGGTGATATCAAACAGTATGGCAATAAGGCATTGAGAGATCTTTAATAAAAATATTTCTTTTTTTGCCAAACATGATTTTTTTCAATGATTCATTGCATTGGCTGAACAAGTTGAGATGGTTCAATGATCTCTGATCTTTGATCTTTGATCTTCATAATTCACTTCCATTATATCCTATATCATATTATTCAGCATCAACTATGACATGATAGATAGTGTGAATCGTTATTATCGAGTGTATCATTCCTATTTTCTCCCTCTCCTTCTCTCTTTCTCTCTCCCTCTTCCTCTACCTCTCCCTCTCCTTCTCTCTTTCTCTCTCCCTCTTCCTCTACCTCTCCCTCTATCTCTCCTTCTCCCTCTCTCCCTCTCCATCTTTCCCCATCTCTCTTGTTGTGTCGAGGGTTCCTATTTAATTGATAGTAGTAGAACACAAGGAAGAAGGAATGGTGGAGAGAGAGGAAGATGGAGAGAAGACAGAGGTAGAGGTAGATAATGATGAATCGAGATGGAGGTTCGAGTAGAGAGATGATACAAAGACAAGTGGTACTACACAAAAAAACGATGGACAGTGATAGGAAAGCAAATGATGGAGGGGTAGACGGGAAGGAGAGTGGGAGAGGGAGAGGGAGAAGGAGAAGGAGAGAGGTAGAGGGAGAGGTATAACACCGACCACTCTTCAACTCTCAGCTGATTGTGTAATCGTTTCTTGTCTTTGATGAACTTATATGAAGAAAAGAAGAAAGAATGAAGTACATAGGTTAATGGTGGTAAAGTTCATGATTTATGTGACGAGTCATGAAAAGAACCGAAAATGGATACGAGTCAGAAAAAACTAAACGAGGAGAGTTTTCGCTGCTCTTCTTTTATTTTTGTAACTTTTGAATAGTAATATCTAATATATTCGTCCAGTTTAACTAAAGAATTGAAGAAAAATCGGATTACATAAAATAAAATCATTTAAACGATAATTTGAATAAACCATATGAATATGAAAAACGTTTAAAAATCAATAATATGATAATCAATAAATCAATATCAGGAGTGGAGGTAGTTCGAATTCGTGTCGATGATCACCCCTCTGCCAATCTAGGAATTCATTTCCATGTTATAGCTGATAAGATTAAATCAGTCAAGGTACGCGAATTACTGATTTTTGTTGATTATCGATTATTCGAAAAATCGATCGTTCATTACTTCAGCTATTTCTCTATTAGCGTATATTTCGTAGTATGAAATTATCTCGATAATTTCATATTATCAGATTATTCGATATGATCAATCTATTCGCCCAAATTTTGTCAAAATCGTTTCTTTTGATTCTCGTTTCTTACATTCTATAACAAAACTTTAAAGTTTTCTTTATAAAGACTGGCCACCATTCAAATTGGTCTAAAAATTCTCTCTACTTCCTTTGTATAACTCTAATCTCTGCCTTTCAATTGCCTCTATCTCTTTATTCTCTACCTCTCCTTTTTTATCCCTCTCCCTCTCCCTCTCCCTCTCCCTCTCCCTCTCCCTTTCCCTCTCCCTCTCCTTTCTCGCCTTCAATTCACAATTCCTTCTTGTCCTCAATCTGGTCATTGGCATTGAGAGCAAATAATTCGTCGTTCTTCTCCTTTTACTTCTTCAATTCAATGAATAACATCACTCCTTATTTCGTTCTCAAAGGGATCATAGAAGGAGCTCAAACAAAAACAAAACAGCAAAATAAATGAAAAAAAGCAAGAGAGAATGCAAAATGAGGAGTATTTTCTCTTCTTTGAGATATAACAAAATTATAAAAAAAGGGAAGTCGCTAACATTTGGATGCGCCAATAAACTGTGCTGTCTTCTACAAATAACATTATACAATTTGATCTTTGATCTCTCAGGATGGAGGAGGTCGTGTACTCGTCCACTGTATGGCTGGTGTATCTCGATCAGTCTCTCTCGTTCTCGCCTATCTAATTAAACACGAACGAATGACTCTAAGGCAGGCTTACTATTACGTTAAGGTAAGTCCTTAAGTCCCTAAGTCATCCTTAAGTCATTGACCTTATCCTCGTTAAGGCGATCCGTCCAATCATCAATCCCAACTTGGGATTCTGGAAGCAATTGGTGGACTTTGAACGACGTATTCGTGGTTCTCCTACCGTATCCCTTGTACCCACTCGACTATCACCATATCCTGTACCTGATGTATACGCTGATCAACTGAGAGATGCAGAGAAGAAGGAGGAGAGGGATAAGGTGAGATCAAAGATCAATCAGTCTAAAGATCAATGATGAAAGTATAGAGATCAAAGATCAATCAGTCTAAATATCAAAGATCAATCAGTCAAAAGATAAAAAATCAAAGTTTAGGTGTCACAGATGATGAGTATTCAATCACTAAGAATCGATCTGGGGTTCATAGATCAAAGATCATCTCATTTCAGGAACGTGCCGCAGCTTCTGCAGCACATGCAGCGCGTCAACATGCAGCTACTCTCTCACAATCTCGTACGAATCCTCATCTCTCATCGAAGACATCATCATCATCATCATCATCACAATCCAAATATACTCCAGTGACTACAACATCATATCGATCAAATACATTATCTCCATCTCGATCCTCTACAAGAGTCATTCCAATCTCTCGATCTACCCCTTCATCTCTATCTAGATTCTCCACCGGTTACATTCCATCTACTAGATTTGCCCCTAGGCTCACTACCATATCCTCTACCCTTCATTGATCTTTGAACTTTGATCTTTGATCTTTTGATCCCAGTAACCTCTGCTGCTTTAACAGGATAATAAGATCAGAACCAAACCGAACTGCTACGGGAACTTTATTGGCCTCTTACAAAACACTTCCTCCTTTTTAAACATATGATTAAGCCGTTCCGAACATTCGCTAGATTCCGCTCTATATTCCGAAAAAAATGAATTACTGTAGTCTACTCTTTATATATCGATTGATATGGTTCGATATAGTTATCGATTATTTTTCTCCTCTCTGTAATATCTTCATCTTGTATATATTTTGTCGTTGCGATAAAATCCCGAGGAGATTGAATTTGAGAGAAGTCGAAAAATAAAAAAATTATTTTTCATTTTTGAAATTTCTATGGAAGGACATACAGAAAAATTGCAATTTTACAGAAGATACTTGGATGAAAATTCGTATCAATCTTCGCAAATTTTTTCAGTTGACAATGATGAAAAGGTCTTACAATTAGAGGATTTATTATTGGTTTTTGACAATTTCCACAGAGCGAGGATACGGTTTCACTTCCTTCTCCTTCCAATGAAAATACAAATCAATATTATGAAATGATCTATCGATAATATATTAAATACTTTATTCGACGATGTACAGTAAGAATTTACACTTCGATCAATAATCATATTAATCGATAATCGATCGATAGATCTACTTCTTCCATTGATTCTTCTCATAATCCCAATACGAAGCTGGACCAAGGAAGGCACCCTTCAATTATTGAAATATATTTAAAATATCATAATTAAATATTGTATCGATTGAATTACCTTCTCAAGTACGATTTGTCTTGCAATTTGAGCTTCCTTCCATTCTGGACCATAAGTTGGAGGAATTGGTGGATATACTACAAGAATCAATCGATAATCGGCATATCAATACATACTCTTTTTTTTCTCCTTATAATTTATCAACAATTTCTTCGATTGTGTTCAAACAAACTATTTTATGAATATCTCGACTCGTGTTTGATAAAGGGAATTGTAAAAAAAATGCTCAATAAATCAATCGATGCAACCTACCATATAGTGTGAGGAATACCATGTAGAACGTGGCGAGAGCGACAATAGAGCATGCTGTACCCACACACACCTGATATTGATTACTTGAATAGAGTACGGTAATGAATCAATAACCTTCCAGTATCCACTTGGAGCCTCGAACTCGGCAAGGGTCTGACGATAGGAGTAGCGATAGACTGAAGATATTATTGATTGGAAATAGATTTTATCGATTGATAATCAATCAATAATCTTACGAGTCTTTTTCTCCTCTTTGCTCAGATTCTTCCAATCTCCTTTTTCCTTCTCTCGAAGTGGTTTAATGACATCATCATCCTTACGGAATCTAATGGCTGGATACCAATAGTCGAGACGATCGTAGTACTTCTTTAACAACATTCTTTGTTTTTTATTGATTTTAGAACTTTTATTAATTTTCCAAAATATTTCCATTGAACACAACGTATCTCCAAAAGCGGTGGATTGAAGTTCCTTGACTCAGATTATAAAAATCCTTTTACTACTTACCGGATCTCCATTGGTTCCATATCCGACAACTTCTCTTCCTGCTGCCTTCTCTGGTCCCCACCAATGCTCGATGTGGTGACCTGATTTTACAATTTGAGGTCACCTAAATTTATTTTTCCCGTAGCAATATCAAGAAAATTCTTAAAAGAAGGTATATCTCCAGTATTTTAAAAATAATGCAACGTGCTCAAAAAGTCAATGTAAAAAATCGATAAAGATGGACTAACCTGATTGAAGAGGACGTGAAGTGGAAATAACCCGAAGAGACGAAGTTGCAGATAGACGAGGAAGAAGGAGAACACGAGGTAACATCGTCTTAATTAATAGATAATCAATATACGATAAAATAATATACTTCCAGATAAATCGATAATCGGTAAGATATCGTAATCATAATAGGTCATTTATATAGTGAATTCACCGAATAATATTTACTACAAAGATGAAGGGAAAAGTTCAAGGTAGATACATAGAGTTTGAAAATAGCAGTAATCCCATCATAATAATGAAGATTGATCGATATTGACAGAGAATGTAAAGGGAGTATATAATTGTAACTACAGTAGTGCACGTTGTTTTAAAAATGCATCACGAGGTATTTTTCCGAAATGAATAAAATGTTTTTAAAGTACGCCATAGTAGCCTAAATTCTTGGTTGAATCGCAATAGTTTTTCCAAGATATCAAAATTATCACACCACAATAAAAATTTGAATTTACCACGCGATTCTTTTTGTGCGGATTTCAAAAAGGTTTCAAAAAATGTAAAGTTTTAAAATTTCAAAAAAAAAATTCTGAACACAATTCACAGTCAGCCAAAAATTTTGTTTTATGTGGCGTATTCTAGCCTCCCAAACAGCTAAGCAATATCAACATAATATTTAATATTTTGGAAAGCAGGACGATCGTCAAAAACAAAGTCAGTATAGACAACCTGTTTGAAAAAACTTTGATACTATCATACTCTATAACCGACGGTTTATCAGGTTGCTGTATAAATGTTTGAAAAGAAAGAGCTGAGAGTGTTTATGAAATGAGGAGAGTTTTTTCTATTTTTTTCACAACTTTTTAAAAACCATTCTACATCGTATTAGATACGGTATGGCAAATATCGGATCAGGACATCGCATTCAGCAAAATATCGATTGATGTCTAGTAGACATCTATCTATAAGAGTAGACACAGAGAAAAATAGTGAACGACGGAAAGGAAAACAAGAAGAAGAAGAAGGGAGTTTACTGGGGAGTGAGAGTAGAATTTTGTTGTTGCCTCCCGTTCTATCTATACCCCTCCGTCTGTCTCTATACATTTACTCCACGCTCTCACCATCCTCATTCTCTCCCTCTCCATCCGTTCCTCCTTTTTATCTCTCCTTCTCCTTCTATTCCTCCCTCTCCCTCTACCTCTCCCTCTCCTTCTAGTCCTCTTCTCCCTCTCCCTCTCTTTCTACTTCGAACCTTACTCTATAACTGAAACTCTACTTTTTACACATAAATCCTGATCTCTCATAGTAGTAGGGACAATTGGTAGGGGATAACCTATGATCGATTTCGAATCTGTCCAAGGACTGATGCTCTGTTCCAAAGTTAAGAAAAGAAAATCGGATAAGATTCTCATAGTTTTACATACTCTCTCGCCTTTTTTGTTTCTTTCTTTTCAATTTTGAACACCAGAAAACCATTAATAATTCATTATACATTTAATATTTCACATGAATCAATTGAAGTGAATGCATAAGAAGAAGAAGGATGAAAAGACATAGTTTAGATTTGTCTAAATGGTTTGGAGATCGTGTAAACATTTTTTTTGTTTCATAGAGCCATGTAAGAGAAGATTATGTAATGCTTTGTTAAAAATCGTGAAAAAAAAGGAAAAATCTCTCTTAGTTTAAAAAAAAACTCTCTCGACCCTTGGTTTTTTTTCTTGTTAGGATGAGCATAATATCAGAACAGATCATTGAAGGAGAGAGTGAGAGAGAGAAACAGAAAGAGAGAGGGAGGGGGGAGAGAGAGATATGGGAACATTGTTCATATTTAATATCTTGTCCATTTGAATGAATAAATATTCTTATATTTGTTCGAGGTCTAATTATCGTTATCCCACGAGACATGCGCCTTGAATAACGGGATATAGTGTTACCACCTAACTATCGTCTTGGTTAATCCGATTCCATTTTAATATTTGTTTGAAACATATTCGATCTTCGATAAATGTCACAAATTAGAATTGAATCTTATTGAATCAAAATATTTGCATCTTATGAGAATCCAATCACAGTATGATTAATATCAACAGGAATCAATATACATTTATTGGAATCAATCAATAATTTACATGAAATATAGACAATGTACAGAATATCCGTATGATCTACAAACTCGCATGTAACCTGTAAATATCATATCGGGTTACGGTAGGGAACTACTAGATTACGGTAGTTCCTGAATCAATTCTTCTCCTTGATATGGTGGAATAGATATGGATAGCTCCTCTAACAGACCAGGAGGGAGGAATCGACCACCAAGAAAATGACGACCAGAGAAGGAACGAACTCCAGATTTGGGTACTGTAATCATTACATTATCGATTGACTGATTAATTATTCATATTTTATACCCCAGATTTAGGGATTATAGATTGAAGGATGTACATAATCGATATTGGAAAAAATCTACCGTACCTGATAGTGAGATTAGTGCATTTGGTTGTAGCACTGGTGTATCATCCGTTGGTGGTCCCGTCTCGACATTCCATCCTGAGAGGAGTACGGTAGCTACGAAGATTTTAATCGATAAATATATGATACCTGAGGGAATATCGATCGATATAACAGGAAGTTTTGAATCGATAATCTGCTTGAGAATGGAATCGAAAGGAGGACGAACGGGAGGCTGTGAAATGTTACTCAGTCAGAAGATGAATTATCGATTGATTCAACGATCTACCGCTATCAAAATAAGGTTAAACGAGAATTATAGAAACTAGATGGATTTTATTCACAATGAACATTAGGGATAAGTTTCTAAACTCGGTACTGTGCTCATTTGTATCTTACTCAGTAACTACCGTAATCCGGATAAGCAATCAATCAATAATATAACCTTGAACGAGAATCCGAAGAAGGCATCGACAACAAAAGCTGACGATGATGAAGGCAGTGGTTCAGGAAGATTAGGAAGAATATCGATTGAGAAGATCTATGAAGGAATCAATCGATAATCTTAATCGATACCGTACCTCGCATTGATGAGTGAGCGATTCCATGAGAGGATTCGATGATCGACGAGGATACACTACCGTACACTCGTAACCCTGACAAAGATAGAATTGATTAATTTCAAGGCTAATCGATAATCTAGTACATACTGTAGGTGAAAAGATCGATAATTTAACAGTTCAATAGGGTACTGTAATCGAACAAATAAACGATAATCACTGACAAATAACTTAAGATGTCTCGCAGCTACAAGTCCATCGGCTCCATTATTGCCCGGTCCTGCGAGTATGATAGCTCTTTGTGAACGTTGTGGGAACACTCTTGACGCAGCCAGAGCAGCGGCTAATCCGGCCTGTTCAACCAACTGAGGAAGAAGATATCCAAACTTGCCCATAAGGAGCTCATCCACTTGAGCGGCTGTACGCTGACTGCAAAATACAAAAGTGAAATAACAAATAAACGAGAGTTTGACAAGGAAAATGAACTTGTAGAGGCTGTTTCTTGGCAGGAGATTAACAGAAAAGGAGTAAAATACTTACCAAACGTAGGTTACGCTCATCTTGATCGATTCAACGGAGAGAAAGTGGTAATATTACATGCAAACGGTAAATTGATGTTGTTGATTGCGAATCGTTTGAAAGAGCCTTATTGCGAACCGGAATGTGGTGAAAAAACGACAACCGAATTACTGGCTCTGGTTATGTAATTTACGGCTGCGGAAATAACTAAATTGCAGACCTTTTTACAGATTTTCAGATGTCATTTTTTGAAAATAATTTGAAAAAATTTTTTGATCAAAAAATTCAAAGATGGCTCAATTTTTTTGTGAATTCAAAAAAACGTTTTTGAAAAAAATACTTAAATTTGTTTAAAAGTATAGTAAGCAATTCAAAGAAATTTTTTGTCTGAAAATTGGTTAAAACAGGCAATAACGCAATCAACCGAATTCTGAAAATGAAATTTATTATTTCTTCGTCCGCACTAAAACCCTTAGAATAATCTTCATCAAGAACGTGAAAAATGATAAAAATGGGGAATCTTGTTAAGTTTTGTCAAATGTTGTCACAATTTTCCACAAATGTTTCGTTTTTACGGTACTTTTTTACATTTTTTTTGGGAAAAAAATTGATTTTGAATTTTTGAAATGGTCAAAAAATTTAAAGAAATTAAAAAATAAAAATGAAAAATCCCAGCCCTGCTCCCACTGTCAATAATTAACCTGATTGCGTGAATCCTCATGTATCGTGCATGTGTTGTGCTACTTCGGTATTTTTTACTCGCGGGGCACACCGTTCAATCCCGTGGTGTACGCCGCGAGGTACACCGCGGGGTAGAACACTTAGACGGGGTACCTCGCGAGCTGCAGCCTCTAGACGGGGAGCCCCGCGAGGTGGACGACGGCGTGCCTCGCGGGGCAGGAGGGACGGTGTGCCCCGCGAGATTTGATGTCCACCCCGCGAGGCACGCCGTCACTTCAACACCGTGGTGCACCTCGCGGTGTACCCCGCGAGATTTGGCCTCTCAACGGTGTGCCCCGCGAGCAAAAAATACCAGAGTAATGATTTACTTCATATTCATTTTGAATGTTAGAAAATCAACAAACAACTCTTACAGTATCGGCAAAAAGTCATGACGCACTTTTTAATTAAAAAAAAAACTTTTGATCCAGGAAAGCAATGAAACTGATCTACTGAGTCAGTGCACGAAATGTATCAAGGAAAACAACCATGATGTGTTGGTATAATTAAATTCGTTTTAATTGAAACAAACAATGAGAGCAAAAAATATCAGAAATTAAAGATTGATGATGATTCGATCGAGAGTATTTAATTAGACTGGAAAATGACATTAATCATGCAAACCTCACATAGTTAATTAGTTATCTCTAGTTTAGTGGTGCTGAATAAATAGAATTTCTTGCATGGTTCTTATTCATATATTTCCTTTTGTATGAATATGCAGAACTTTCCTATTTTCAAAAGCGTGTTTTTGCCTGCGATTGCAAGCATGATTTATTCATGATTCAAACGATAAATAATTATCATAAATTTAAATTGTACATTAAATACGTAGAATAACTTTTTCTGACTTCACAGTTTATTCACGAAAATATTCGCGAGAGTTCACCTTTACTGTTTTTTCTCATTAATAAAAATTTCGTTTTATTTTCTTTACTTATTAAAAGATCTTTTCGTCGCCTTTGAAAATCGTAAAATATTCAGACAGAGTCAGTGTTTGATCTTATTTTGTATGTAGAATGGCATTGTTAAGAGATCGAACTCATCTATTAACTGATAAATGTAGTTTCTTGCGCGAATGAAAAGTAATTGATTATTGTGTTGGAAGATGTGCTCGAGGTTCACACAAATGCACACATTGCATAGATCATTCAAACCGAATGTATAACCATTCACAAAAAAAACTAGAAATAGATTTTTTAGTTAATCTGTTTGAAGGAAGATCTGAAAAGTGTACAGTAATCAGAAAAAAAACATTTTCTGATCAATAATCAGGGTAAAAAAAGCTTCTTTTTTTAAATTTTAGCATAAGATGTCAGCTTTACTCAACTATTAATTTTTGCGTACGCAGTGAAAGTATGCCTCATTTCTTACATCAACCAAAACAGTCTGGTATACGCCGCCCGGAAGATTGAGTTATCAGTAAGCGTTGTGCAATCTCAATACGTTTCAACGTTTTTCTCTGATTGTCTGTTGTCTCTCACTTGTCAATACTCTCTATTCTATCAGTAGTGCAAGGGCCTCTGACTTTTTCGTTGATCTCTCTTTCCTTCTCTCATCTCTCTCCAATTCCTATATGCTTTCTGATCTTTTGATCACTGCACAGGTTGCGTCGATTATAAATCTACGCACAATGTGCTGATTTGTAGCCAAACATCGTGATCATAGTACGATTTGATTATGTATATAAGTTATTTGTCAGCATGATAAGAACCTCTTATCGTTGTTTCTCTGGTCAAACAATCTTTCAATTAGGTTGAACTGATTTGATTGCATTTTCATTGATTGCGAATACCACCGAACTTTTTTCAAAAGCAATCAAATTCTCTTATTTAACAAGTTTCATCCAATTCCGAGCGGTGTCAGATAAGGTTTCACAAGTTTTCTTGTTCTTTGTTTCTTGTTTTATTGTATCATATACATATCATGTTCATAGTGTGCATACTTAGATACTTAGTATCGATACTTAGTCCACCTTTAGGATACTCCGGTAATTTTTGCTCGCGGGGCACACCGTTGAGAGGCCAAATCTCGCGGGGCACACCGCGAGGTGCACCACGGTGTGGAAGTGACGGCGTGCCTCGCGGGGTGGACATCAAATCTCGCGGGGCACACCGTCCCTCCTGCCCCGCGAGGCACGCCGTCGTCCGCCTCGCGGGGCTCCCCGTCTAGAGGCTGCAGCTCGCGAGGTACCCCGTCTAAGTGTTCTACCCCGCGGTGTACCTCGCGGCGTACACCACGGGATTGAACGGTGTGCCCCGCGAGTAAAAAATACCGGAGTACTTTGTCTACCTGTTCCTTAGCAGATTGTGATTTCTTCCAACAAGACCACTATGTGTCTCTTTCTTATTCAGAGTTATTTGCGTGTGAAACAAATTATCTCGTTGCAGATATGTCCGTTCCTCCTCATTCAATCTTAGATGAAGGAACTGATCTTCTATGGAAACAATTCGGTGATATCGTTAGAGATATGTATTGGACATCAGATGATAACACTGGTAATCATAGTACTTATCACTTGTTATCAAAATCATGAAACTTGTCAATTTCCAGTTTCATTTCATCCGCGTCATCTCAATTATTTTGATTGTTTTTGATTCCATTCTGTTAGCAAAGACATATTCGCCAATTCGTTGATGGAAAAAAGTTTGTATTGTATATTCCATCTATTTTCAGTACTCGATCTGACTCCTATTCTTCCAACTACTAGATGTGTATTCGCGAGAAAAGAGGATGGTTGGTCGTATCTGTTAACATTCTCTTAATGGTTTTAATAATAATAATAATTTATCTACGCCCGAGGCGCAACAGCAATTGAATGAACAATAGGTGGTAAAATATGATTGACGACTCTCCGGATTCATTGAGAAAGTGATAATTCGACGATATGGGGGTGGGCATCCAATCGATGTAAAGTTTTAAACATCTTATTAAAACGGTATTTTCTGATGCTATCTTATTAAATTCTATACATAATGTATTATAATTCTCTTATAAGTATATTTAGATGGTTCATTTCTCGGTTGTGTAGTCTGGAATGAATACGATGAAATGGCCTTCATTGGTTTGTTTTTTTTCGCTGATTTATATTATCATAGCCACGATTTATTGATTTATTGATTTATTGATTGCAGACATATTCTTATATATTACCCACATTTTCTAATCTACACTTTTTAAAAAGAATATGGATACATTAAAAATAATCAATTGATTGTACTACAGGTTTCTACATTCTCCATCCTTCTGTACGTGGATGTGGGTTTGGTCTGAAAATATGGCAGAGAGCCATCGATAGAATCAAACCAACGAAGAAAATCATAGGATTAAGAGCTGGTTCGTTTTATTTTCCAATGATCACTTCATTGTAATCGGTTCAATGAGATGAAACTACACACACATCTTCTATTACACACCTTTTGAACAACAGAAGATATCTGTCAAGTGTATGCAACATTACAACCTGTGACCTTATTCTACAACATTTTGTAGAGAAAGGACACAGGTCTTACAATAAGATACCACTGCTTTGTTTTTCGAGGCATCGAAATAGGCCCATATTGCGATTGCATCGCATTCACTGACAATGAGAGTATTCTCCATGTGACAAGATTAGATATGTGAATACTTCGAAAGTCTTCATGTGAAATGATCGAAATATCGGGGAATAGGAATAAAAGATAAATTTTCATGTTTTGAGCAACTTATGATAGATACTGTATAAGTGAACATCATCAATTACAGTACCTGAGATGGCACCCAAGTACGCTTCTAGAGACACACCCGTAGAGATATCTCGTATGAGAAAGTTCGATATTCCATTTTCACAACTCTTAGAGGTATTGATTTGTCAATTGGAAGATACAATAATTAATCGATATCAGGTGTGCAAGAAGTATCCCACAGCAAAGGGAACGTTGAAGATGATAGGTGAACTAACTCAAGAACAAAAGATTGATCTACTTCGATTTGATAAAGAAGTCACTGGAAGAGACAGGTATGAAGATTGCTTTGTTAACTTTACAAATCTCATAATTATTTTAGTGAATACTCGAGGGAAAAATGTTGAACAATTCTAGTACACAAGCTTCAATCAGGTGCAATGTTGAGTTGGAACATTTTTCCTGGAACACTGTATTACGCAACTTCTAGTTGGGCACTTTTTAAAAAGCACTCTCACTTCAAAACTATTCATTCGGACACCGCTATTTGGGGAAAGTTTTTATTGGAATGAAAGGACTGGAATTCTCATTTCGTAATTATAATATGGGAAACCACGTTTCGGAACTTTTTTTTCGGAACTATGTTTTGGGAACTTTTTTCTCTCGGAACTTTCGTGTTGGAAAGTGATCTCCGAAAACTGATGTTTGTTGAATTCTTGATCTTGTTGGTCATGGTAATTTCTCATTTGCATACCCATTTTCATTCCCATTTGTTTGTTTGACGCTTATCTCCTCATTACTCTCATGTCACTCGCTGTAGGAATCGGTGGTCCGCCTGTAAAGTGAGATAAAATGTTTAAATGAGATAAGAAGTTCCAGAACCATAGTTCCATTGAAAGAGTTCCAAAAAAAAGTTCCGAGATGAGGTTTTCGAAAGAATAATTTCTGAAATGCATAATTCCGAGCTAGTCATTCCGAAAGAAATGATCTGAAATGAGAGGTCCAAAATGAAGGATTCCCAGAACACCATTCTGAAACAAATTGTTCCTTTATCGGTGATCCAATAAAAATGGTCCGATAAATGAAGTTCCAGGAAAAATGTTCCAACTCAACATTGCACCTTCAATCACCATGAATTTTGTAAATCAATTGCAGATCCGATTTCCTGATTCCATATTTGAAATGTGATCGTACCGAAGGATCAGTACTTCTAAATGAAGAAGGAAAAGTGATAGCAGTTGCCAGTGTCACATCAACAATGTTCCATCGTGACAATCTATTTAAACTTGCACCGGTATGATATCGATTATTATTTTTTTGATTATTAATTGATTTCAACCGATTTTCGGGTAATTATCGATTGATTTCAAAGGTTTACGCATCATCCATGGAAGAGTTCGCTACATTGACCAAGCCGTTGATCGATTTCTGCCAAAAGTGAGCTAATTAAACAATCAATAACTTCTTCTAATCAATCGATATCAGGTACTCACCGGAGTCTGTCATTCTCATTCACACTCTGACGGGTACTGTAGGCGAGAAGGAGTTGGAGCCACAACTGGGCAGTCCACAGGCCAAAGTTACCGTAACCCTCTTCTCTGAGAAAATCAATGATACGTTGGATACGAGAAAGTGCTTCCTACCCCACAACAATAGTTGCCACTTTGATGGTTAAAAGTTCAAAATTAAATTTTATTTTGATATGTGATAAATTGTTTAATCATTGATCTTCTTAATCAAGCATATTTATCATTCAAAAAATTCTATAAAATACATCAAATGATACGAGTAATAGCAGACTTCGAGATCGATTCTGCTTGATGTTTTGTACTTCTTCGACCAAGAACGAAACTGGCAAAGCATCAATTATTAGAGGGTAGCACTATTCTCAAACTTACTTCTTGTAAGTGCTCACATAGAAAATTGTGATGATTGGAGATAAAGCAGGCGATATGGATAAAAACTGTACAAATATTTAAGGATGACAGAAGTTTTTAACACTTTGAAAGATACAACGAAAATGGATTGTCAACCTATACGTACTAATCAAAGAAAATAAGAGGCGCGGATTGTTCGATGAAAAAATTGAAAACCTAGAGCATGCAAGTCAATCAAACTCAATTGGAAACAATATTGGCCAATTGCGAAGAGTGACACAGTAGAAAATTTGACTTGTGTCGTAACTTATAATCCACTCACAAGACGAATGAAGAACTCAAGTCCTATTGAGCCATAAATTCCCCTATTTTGTAATGCATATGAGGTAGCACCGATTAGAACGAAGAATGGATGAGTTGATTGAAATGTCAAAACCTACAATCATATATGTTTCACACATCATCTAATTTGATAATTCTGTCATGCTTGAAATTGTCTTAAATTACTGAGAAAGAATGAGAAAATTAATGAAATTATTATTAATGGAAGTATGTATCAATTGAAAAAAGATACGAATGTGAAATTTAGCATACAAAACATACTCGTAAGAAGGATTTATGCATTTCTGCTGTCTTCTCAGACATATTTCCCCGTCTCGAATTCAATCGCTTTATTACCTGAAATCTTCATTAAATAAATATCGATTGGAAAAGATTACCTTATGTCTGACAGAGATTATGATAATCGATAATGGTAGTACAGATATCACAGAATAGAATTGTAAGATTTTTACGAAGAATTTTGGTTCGAAATGGGAATGGCCTAAACAGAAATATATACAGAAAATATTTAAAGATGGGGACCCACGAGTTTTTTCGTAATAAGACTGTTCGGGTAGAATGATAGAGATTTATCACACGAACCGAAAGACGTATCTAATATTGATTCATGATATGTTTAAAACCCACTATGCGCATTGAAAGTACAACTTTCAAGTCATGTAGAGAGTGGCCATCTGATTTGCATACTTGTTCTCTCATTTTCTCATTATCACTTGTTCTCTCATTTTCTCATTATTGCCAATTACCATATAATATAAACAATAGCCAACATGCTTATCGTGGCGGGAGTCAGTCATGACAACTCAGGGGTCCCATTCTTTAAAGGCAGCTGGAATCGAACATTTTTGATTCGAAATAGTTTTAAAAAAGTTGATCTTATGTTGATAAGCTCGAAAAACTGGTCAGTAATACGCATTCGAAAATTTGAAACAGCGTTCTGTTAAGAAGTTGGAATACTGTAGCCTGATTCACACCAAGGTTTCCGAGCTACAGTATGCTAACTAACTACATCTAAAAGCTCAAACAAGAACATTATAGAGTTTATTCATCATAATTTACAACCGCGGATAGAATTATCATCAAAACATCCAATTTCAAGTCGTCTCCGAAGAGTTGGTGTGGCAATTAGGAAAAGAAAAAATCAGTAATTTTTTTAACTTCGCCGTTCTCCTTACCCGAGAATTTTTGTGAAGTGCGATTTATATATTTCTAAACAGAATTTCAAGTTCTTTTACATGAGATCAACTTTTTTCGTTTCCGGGCCCTTTAATCAGAACGTTAATGAGGAAAAACCAAATAACCTGCTACGAAGTATTGATCAAGATTTGTCACTGATTGGGCCCGTAAACGAACTTCTGCTTCATCACTACGGCATTGAAGTGCAATACTCTAAAAGAATATTGATTGATTCTAATCAATAAACTATCACTAATACGAAAAAGAGAAGAAAGGGCAGCGTTAGCGCAAAATTGCTTATAATCATCGCCCGATTGGACGGTTGAGGACTGGAATAAATGAGTTAAAATCATCAATAATCGATTTATGTAGACTTGTTAAGAATATATAGTCGATAGAAGAATGATGCTGTAGTGATGAATAATGACTGCGATTGAGCGTTCAAAAATGAATGTGAGATATGACAAAATGTTGGTGATATCAAGGTACATGCACCGTAGAAGATATTGACTGATCCGAATTTAGATGGAATCATCCTGCAAATATTGATTTATCGATTAATACCAAATACCGAAGACCGTTCCATCGATGAGAAACAGGCTACACTAGCTATTATATCGAAGATTGTTGAATTGTAGAGGAAGATCGCGTATTGACTGAAAATCAGAAAACGATTTACACAGTTTATTTTTTCAGAAAATAGAAATAATTACGTTCTGGGAGTTTTCTTATATATCGCTAGTAGAAGGATCATATTTCCGATCATCGCCGATATATCGATCGTCATATGAATACCAATGGCGATAAGTTCATTCATTGATAGAGGATGAGGAAAAGGGGCGGAGTCAAGGAGGAACCATACCATATTCTAAAAATCGATATCTAATTAGTAAAATAAAAACACGTGACTCGAGTACAACTCCTCGAATTCAACGCAAACCCTCAAAGGTATGTAGTGACTATACGACCGTGGTGATGAACCGTTGATATTGGGGTCCCACCACTAAAACCCTCGAGTTTTACGAGACTATAGTGGCTAGGCAGAACTATAAATCACATCTCCTTGAATGCAAAAATAATTTTCTCTAAAATCATAGATGCCACGAAATACCGTAATCCGAGCTCAAAGTTCGTTGTTGCACCAATGAAATGCCAGAGACAGTGCGACTTTTCGAATTTCAAAGACAAATATATAGAAAGTTGCATGCGGGAATCGAACCATCTATTACAGAACATCGTCTTATAATAATTGCGCACCCAAAATCTCCTGGGTAAAAAAATCGTTTATCGATGTTCCTTGAAGAAAAAAACGGCACAGAAAAGAACGAATAAATAAGGAATAAAAATGAGTGAATGAGACGAGAAGATAAAAACGATAGTTGGTTGACAAATAACTGTCGAAAGAGAACTACTGTAGAAATTTTGGAGATCACATCAATTATCACTCATTGTCAGGGAAACTAAAACTAATCCGGCTTTTGGGTCGTACAAGAAGTCTCTAGGAAAGAAGCTATTATGCATGTAATGAAAACGTGAACCTGGGATATCAAAATTGAGACCGTTAATTGAGTGTAAGCATACTATTATGTGGTTTGGTTTGAATCTTTTTTTCGGGGAGTTGCGACGGGGCCGTGGCCTTAGTGTGCTTATGGGCAGGATGTTTTAACAGTAAAAATGTAAAGTCAAACAATAAGAATGATATATCTTATAAGAGTGAAAAATATGAAGAAACGATAAGTAATGTATCGTAAATCACGCGTGACTCGTAATAAATCATATTGTGAGATTAAAAATACAGGAACGGAATCAGTATGAAAAGTAAAACATTTTCCCATGTAAATGAAGAGAATGAACCTTATTTGGAGTTTACAAAAGTTGGTTTGTGATTTGAAAATCACATGTTTTCATTGAATTCGTTGTTGTTGTTGGTTAACAATGACAAAATGAAATTACATATTATTGTTATATTTTATATTTGTACTTGCATACTAAATTGTGCGTAATTTTTGGTGATGGCTCTCCAATTATAGCTCTTAATTAATTGGTGATAGCTCTCCAATTTTGCATTAAAAAATTTTTAAGCCAGAAATCATTTTTATTCTGAAAACATCTTCTCTTTCATTCATTATTCACTCCATCATCTTCTTCGATCGGTCGTGATGTTCATCATTCTACTATTTATCTTCGTTCTTCCTCTTCTCATTGCTTGCAACAAGGGTAGAGAGGTAAGACCGTATTTGCGTAATAGACCGTAACTCTTTCGTCGTTTCATCTGATAGAATGTTTCTATGTTAGCTCTTGTATGTAGTAAGCAGAAATTTAAAGGGATACACGAACTAATTTTACTCTCCGCTCTGGCAACACTCTCGTAGACAAAGAAAGAGAATGAGTATTGCCAGAGCGGAGAGTTTCAAATTAGCTCGGGTTGTGCCTTTAAAATTACCATAATCATGAATCGATTAATCATAGTCGTGTATCATTAGTCTGTTCAGGAGATCAAAAAAGTCTCTGACGTTTCGGATAAATCGAAGAAAAGCAAGGAGTCTGGCAGAGAAAAGGAAGAGCCGAAGTCGGAGCCGAAGTCAGAACCGAAGCCAGAACCGAAGTCAGAGCCGATAACAGAGCCGAAACCAGAGCCACAACCAGAACCACAAACACCCACAGTGAATCAGGATCAATCAGTGAATCAGGTGAATCAGTACTGTAGCTCAGAGATCAAAGATCATTTCAGAACTTGACTGAAAACGACATCGATTCAGCTCAAGTCAGAACAGAAGAATATGTCAGTTACCACACTTTCGAAACAATATAATCAATCATTATATAGCGTAATCCATTTTAAAGGATGCGAGATCACCGAAGGAGGCGAGAACTCCAACAGGCGATCAGAGTAAAGAGACGGGTGCCAAATTTGGAAGGGTACGGTGGACGAAAAGACCAAAGACCAAAGATCAAAGATCAAAGATCTACTATTTTCAGCTCGGTGGAAGTAATGAACGTATCTATGTATCGCTTGCTTCACTGAACCAAGGAGAGAAGATGGAAATGGGGAAAGTAGAAATGAAAATCGAAGATGAGAAGACTGCATATGAAAATTCAGAATGAATCGATCGATAATTCATTGATCATCACTCAAAGATTATCGATTGAATGATAAATATGCTTGATTAACAAGTAAATAGATGCGGAAACAATTTATCACATATCAATTAAAAACAACAAAAATTGATCTTTGATCTTTTATCCATCGAAGTGACAAGTGTTATTGTGCGGCGTGTAACACTTTCTTCCATCCAATCTGTCATCTATTTTCTCTGAGAATAGAGTTATGGTAACTCTAGACTCTGGGTTGCCTAAGTGTGGCTCCAATTCCATCTCGCCTACAGTACCCGTTATAGTATGAATGAGAATATGAGACTCCTGTGAGTACCTGATTTCGATTGATTAGAAGAATTTATTGATTTATGATAAAATTATGGATTATCTGACTTACTTTTGGCAGAAATTGATCAGCGGCTTGGTCAATGTAGCGAACTCTTCCATGGACGATGCGTAAACCTTAGAAATCAATCGATATTCACCCGAAATCAAACAATAATCTGTTCAAACAAATCGGGAATAATAATCGATATCATACCGGAGCAAGTTTAAATAGATTGTCACGATGGAACATTGTTGATGTGACACTGGCAACTGCTATCACTTTTCCTTCTTCATTTAGAAGTACTGATCCTTCTGTCCGATCACATTTCAGATATGGAATCAAGAAATCGGATCTGGAATTGATTCACAAATTTCATAGAGATTGAAGCTTGTACCATCATCCAAAAAATGTTGCTCTAGTATTCATAAATGTACAAAGCAAATAACCTGTCTCTTCCAGTGACTTCTTTATCAAATCGAAGTAGATCAATCTTTTGTTCTTGAGTCAGCTCTCCTATCATCTTCAACGTTCCCTTCGCTGTGGGATACTTCTTGCACACCTGATATCGATTGATTATGGTATATTCCAATTGATTAATCAATACCTCTAAGAGTTGTGAAGACGGAATATCGAACTTTCTCATACGAGAAATCTCTACGGGTGTGTCTCTTGAAGCGTACTTGGGTGCCATATCGGGTACTGTAATTAAGGATAGTGTAGTGACGGATAAGTTGATGAAACCGAACTGTATAAGAAAAGGCGGTAAAAGAGAAATGAACACATTATGTGTTAGGGTTTCTATCGTGAAGCAGTGAAATAAATGATTTTCAATAAATAATTGATTTAGAAAGGACTTACCAGCTCTCAATCCAATAGCTTTCTTCGTTGGTTTTATTCTATCAATGGCTCTCTGCCACAATTTCATACCAAATCCACAACCACGAACAGAAGGAACGATTATGTAGAAACCTGTTGTAGACTAGATTTGGCACATTTTCATACAATATGTTAGATAGCAATAAGAATTATGATAAAAAATATTTTTTTTAAATATAATAAAACCAACCAATAAAGGCCATTTCATCATATTCGTTCCAGACTACACAACCGAGAAATGAACCATCTAAAAGACAGAAAGATATAGGAATTATAAAAATTGACAGGATGAAAAGATTAATACACAATAATAGTAATGTATTTCTTCAATCGAACACATCGGCGATTTATCTAAGAATAATAATGTCTGTAAGTCTTTTTGAAGAATGTTCCTCAACAAGGTGAATCGGTGAGATATGGATATTTTGGGGAGAAGAAGAGGATATTATACATATTAAGAAATACATATTATCCGAAAATTTGTTTTTTATGAAATGGGTAAAAATTTTGAAAGATGTTCGTAAATAAGACTAACCATCATCATTTCTCGCGAATACACATCTTGTAGAGGCGAGAGTAGGTGTTAGAGCAAGGACTGCAAAAGAATAAAATAGAACTCATTGTCAGAACTTTACAGAACGTAGAGATAAAGTGTAGAACGTGATGCCAGGAGGGAAATATTGTTCACCTATGGCTAGTCATTTCACTTTTTTTCCGTTTCTGACAATTGATGATACATACTATTTCGTTCACTGTTGAGATAAAAAAGAATCGAGAAAAATATTGGTGATTGGAGAAGAAAAGTGCAATAATTTTTCGAGATTTTGTTGAAATCATATCAAATCAGAAAAATTAAATGAAAACCCGAAAACGAAAGAAACTAATAGGAACCCAAAAATTATGTCATTTCAAGAACTATGAAGCAAGAAATATCATTACCAGTATTATCATCAGATGTCCAATTCATCTTTCTCACTAGATCACCGAATTGTTTCCATAGAAGATCAGTTCCTTCATCTAAGATGGAATGAGGAGGAACAACAGACATATCTGTAACGAGATATTTTGTTTTGCATGTTCACATGCATATTTGTTCAAGAGCTGTAAAACAACACATTTTGTCAATACTGGTACCGTTTGAAATTGAATTAGACTTTGCATATAAAGATGACGAATCTGATCGCAAATGTTGGATTGTACGGTCAATGAAAAGGAAATCAGTCTAGAACGAAATGCAATTAAAATAATGTTTGATCAGGAAAACACTGATAAGAAATTCTTTCCTTATATATGGTAACTTTCGTGAAAGATGATGACAAATGACTACAAAAAGACTGTATTTAGAGTTCAAAAGATCAAAAGATCAAAAGATCATAAAGTGCATTGGAAAGAGAAAGATATCTATGAGGTAAAGAACACAAACACTTGCACTATGAGAGGACAGAGAAAGATGGAGAATATGAGAAGTGAGAGATAACAGACAATCAGAGGAACGATATTAGAAGAAATTTCGTCACGTTAATGATGGCCATCTTTGTTTCATTGATCTCGATCGTGGTGAATGCCAGGCGGATTTGGAAGTCTAATAATACTCTGATTTATCACTTTATAAAGTAGTGTAATTACAAGTGAGTGATTTAGAATGATTTTTTTTGCCAATGATTTAGAACCTTGTAGGATTATGTGGAAAAGGGATGGAAAAGTGGAAAGTGGATTCATTACAGTTCACGTCTTTTCAGATTACTTTTCAGGTACTTATTTCAGATTTTTGACTCCAGTCATGCAGATTATCCCTTGAAAGAAATAATACAAGTCACGAATATTCCTACTATACATATGTGTGTGAATCCTTTTCTTCTCAGTGAACGTGTCTTCGTACTATTTGTACATTTCCACGTACGCACAATTACATTCGTCAAAGATTTACCCATTTAGTATCCAAGCAATGCCAGTCACAAAGCTGTATTTTTGCTCACTTCTTGAGTCATGCTGTTGGAATTCTGGTTGGTATATACCATAATCAAGGAAGTTTCCTCATTCCACGTCTATGTACCTACTAATGTTGGTTTTGTAAAATTTTAATTTAAATTACATGCATACTTATATTTGTACATCTATTAATATTATTAATTTAATTAAATTAGTAAGTTAAAATACAAAGTTTGAAGTTTAGGTGAGTACACCGTTCACTATTACTAATCTCTCTACTTCGGGATACATTAGGAAAGAATGTGAATATCTCTGTGATAATTATGCATTGGAGTGTACATCATACACCTATAACAATGGTGCATGTTCCATTCTCAAAACGGCTTATACACCACAGTGTTCCATGATGAAAACAGTACAAATCAAGGTACGATCTAGAAATAACGACGCACTTTATCATACCAACTCAGTCTTGCCAATACTCCCTTGCTGGAGCCAATGAATTTTGCCCAAACTGTGTTCTTCCCAATATTTCATCCAATTTCACTGCCGGATGTTCGTCTGACCAAGTGCTTGTCTTTTCTAAAAAGGTATCTACACTTTTTTTAAAGTTATGATGACTTAAAAATCTAAAAAAAAACAAAAAAACTCAACAAAAATCTGCACATATATGTACATTCATTATTGATTTATTTTCCAACGATAGAACATCAACGAAATAATATAGTGAAAGAAAAACAATATTTCATAAAGGACCGCATCGTTCCCTACTTCTATAATATTACACTGAGATGTGATACAACCCTATCAAAGTGGTTTATCAGCAGATTCGATCTATCGGACAATGTGATAATGGGATGTGGAGACACAAGTGGTCAGTATCTCGTGAAATTCATAATCAATTCAAATAAATATTTTTCAAATTCAAAATATTTTCAATTTTCATCTGACATAGAATCAGTTTGAGACTTAATTAGAAAGAACGAAGCAACTAGTAAAATATAACACTTACAATTATAAACAATACGAAAATAATATCATATAAAATGAATTTCAGTTGTAAACATGTGCAGTACATGTAATGATCGACCTACTTCACTACCTTGCGATCCTGGAGCTGAATGTACCGAACCCATTCTCTCCAATAAACGTTCAATCTATTTCCCTTCCAAAGACACTACGGTTTCTTTAATATGTTTTTTTTAAAATTTATTTATAAACAATTGAATCAGGCTTGTGATAATTCGTTGACATGTCCTGAAGGATACGTCATGAAATATGGTGGAACTATAGTGTGGGGTTTAATGTGTGTAAGGAATAGATATGCCATTGGTTACTATGATACTTCTCCATTACAGCCGGCAACATGCATACGCTATAGTGAGTCCTGAAACTTTTATTTTATTAATTTGAAAAGTTTGGTTTCTTGCAGATACATGTCCAAGTATTACGAAAATGCCTCCTACAGACTTGAATACTCCATTTCACACAATAAATAACGTAGTATCGCTAGATCAGTATCCAATTAGATGTCAGGTTGATGAACAATTAATATTGAGAGGTAGTTTTTTTGAAAATGTTGGGCAACTCGCGCACGCTCGGTAAATTCTATCGCAAAGTGACTCCGTTCCAGAATTTCTTTTCCTTACCACAACTGAGTTGACAAGCTTTTAAAAAATCCAGATTTCACTTGATAAATTCGGTCAAATCTGGAGTAAAACAACGCAAACAATTTGAAGAGCTGATATTCCTAATTTACAGCGTAAAAATCGAGGGGACAGAGGGGACACCCCGGGACACCAGGGAATCCCATGTCAAGGGCGGGATTCGTTTGTACTCGTGGCTTTCACCGGTGACACAGTCCGAGAGCCAAATCTGTCGAACGCGCTGATTTCGAATCCGCTTTCAAAATCTGCCAAACAGGCATCCCAAAAAAAGTTACAGGTTTTTAAAGCTTAAAAAAAATGTGCATGTTAAAATCACGCGGAACAAACGCCCTATAACTTTGACGTCCTGTAACTTCTTTGACCTACCGAACTGACAGGTTTTGAATACGGATTTGAATATAGCGCGTTCGAATTAGTATACTCTCCACTTTATGCCGTGTTAATTTTCCGGGAAAAAAAAAACGAAGTTTCAAATCTCTAACAAGTCAGGGAACCGAGATATTTGCTTTTTACAATGCTATTTACAAATGGATAAAATTGACACCCTTTTGCTTTTTTTTCCGAGTGCTATTTCCTGAAAATGAACACTACATTAGCGGAGATCGGGAGATGTGAGCCCCGATTAAAGATATGCGGAAAAATATTTTTGAAAAAGGATTTTGATCAGCTTCAAAAAAAAAAATTTGAAGCGGATCAAAATCCTTAACTAAATAAAGAATTAATGGAACTTCTTTCATTTCTGGCCCAGCTCCCTCGTTCACCCCCCCCCTCCCCATTTCGATTTTTTCGATCGAATGGAGGGGTCGTCCTCCTCACTGGGAGGACGATGTCCACGGGGGCGAAATGCTCCCCGAGCTCTCCTCAAGATGGGAGAGCTCTGGACTGCCGAATTAATGATCTTACAGACGATAATTACCGGTATATTCCACTATTGAGAAATGAAATGTACTGTGATGGATTACAATGGCAAGTTATTGAATCAGTCAACACATCTGGTAGAGAAGTTGGTTGTTGGAAGCTACTGCGTAAGTGCTTTGTCTAACTCGGGTGTTTGAATCCATGCAAGATTCAAGTTAAATTCTGATTCGTGATCATGCACGGATTTCAACACCAGAGAGTGCGTTCATTATTGATAATTCTGCGAATTCTTTCCCAAATTGTCCTCCTTTCGAAGTGAATCTTATTGATTCGTGTCCTATAAATTTCGCCTATTGCGAGGTTGGGCACTTGTACCGTACAAATGTAGTGTACATAAAAGTTGAATATCAGGCCTCGTTGAGATATTTCTGGTACAGCAATGCGACTGGAGACAACGAATTTGCTCAGATATCATGTAGAAAGGGACTGAAAAAATTTGTGAACAATGATAGGTTTGCGATGTCAAGTGTTGAAATATGAAAATACAAATGAGTCAGTTTCAGGATTTCTGAAGACATTATTATATGCTATCCTAACAAGGGAAGGTGGACGGAGTTGAGCAGTCAGGCGCCAATAGCTCGCCTTGTTTGTGTACCGGATCCACTCTGATCGGGTTCGGTCCCATGATACCGGCTACACTGTGAACAGTTACAGTTGCACACAATTGAGAAGAAGACTGATAGTTACTGTACTTTAGCAGTCTCATTCTTATAATATATATATTTATCACATGCTCACGCATGAACGATACAGTCGAAAAATTGTGAAGTAATAATTAATCAATATACTCTCAAGAACGGTAGATAAAGATTAAGATGATGGATGGGGCAAATGGGGTGGGAAGTCTCATGTGAGCTAGCCGTCCATCTCATATCATCGTGTAGTTACTCATGTATATCGTATGAGTGAATGGAGGCGTTCTTGAGTCTACTGGGAAGAGGACCAGTACTGCAGTCGATGATAGTGAGAATGACCAAGACGACACGTCAAATATCTTCGTACTAAATAAATATACCCATTTTGATGGATAAACATAAAATAAAATAAAATAAAATGACATAAAATGTATGCCCTCAACAAGAAAGTTGAATGAAATGAGTACAGTAACTCTGAGAGTTCCACCCAACAGGGATGGCATTTTTTGAAATTAATTTTAAAAAAAATTTAAATGGTTCAAACAATTTTTACTTCAAACATTTTCATTTTTTTAAAGTGCTTTACTTTGCCTGAAAGGATAATTAGCAAGTGTACATTATTTCTATCACAACAGTGGTAAAAAACAGTCAACGACGCGACCACCCGCATTCTGAAAGGTGAACATTAGTATGCAATAATTTTTAGATAATAAGCAGTGAACGCTGTATTGTGATATACGGTAGGATTTTCTACCGTATACCACTTTTGCAGTCTGATTGACATCATCCAAAATGTATAAATTCGCTGTAGGGAGTCATGTATGCATACATATGTACAACAATAATAATGCGAATAAATAATAAAGTTAGCTCATTTGCATAATTCTACAGTATATCACGCGTGTCACCGAAGAATCGAATAAAATCGGGGGCTGGTTGGCACATTTTTTGACCCCCACATATTATTGCCTTTTTTGGTAGTCCATATGGTCCCTAACAAGGTACCGTCGAGCTTTTTTGCATATCTTCATTTTCAACGTCGGCAGACGTCGTCAAACTTTTTGGACGCCGAAAATTGCCGACTTTGGAGCTCTGTAGCTCTTCAGGATGTAGTTTTGGTATCAAATCGTCAACAGAAGAATTCTTCGGAATGTCAAGGAGAATGCGCCTACATCATTGCCAGGTCGATATTTTAATTAGTATTTTCGTAAATCGTTTTTATTGATTATTTTTCTTAAAAATATAGAAGCCGAAAGTTTTCAATTGCTCAATCGATAAAGCTCGACGCCAGCTTTTCAATGGTATGCTGAACATATACTTTATTTGGTTGTCTTCGAAAGTTATGAGCATTTCAAGTTTTTCTTTATTGAGAAATTCCTTGGTGTTCCTTCACTATCTACCCGGATAGGTTGGTGAACTCACCTATCAACCATTATATAACAAGAGTGTGTAGTGTAGTGGATAAGATGTCTGCACTTTGTTTTGACTGTCACGGGTTCGATCCTCCTTGGCGCAGTTATCTTTTGCGGTTTTTTTATAGCCGAAATATTTTTCTGTGATTATGAAAACCAGAAATGAAAATT
The DNA here is from genome assembly GCA_943737045.1 of Parapristionchus giblindavisi. Taxonomy (NCBI): domain Eukaryota; kingdom Metazoa; phylum Nematoda; class Chromadorea; order Rhabditida; family Diplogasteridae; genus Parapristionchus; species Parapristionchus giblindavisi. The sequence continues at coordinate 253,897 of CALSFV010000352.1, forward strand.
TCCCGGTTAACTATCGGTGTTCCCGCTGCAAACTAGGAGTACTGTATCACGACCAGAAAGAGAAGAATTGAATGGGTAATGGTGAACTCGGAGATGGACGATGACAACTTGGAGGAGCGAGGGGATGAGGTGATTCTAGGACAACACGAAAATGACTTTAGAATCGTAGTCGAGGGAGAGTGTGATGAAATATTCCTGTGAAGTTGAAGCCTCATTGTCGTCCTATTGTAATTTTTATTCATTGTGATTAATATGCATCGATTGGTTATGATTTCTGAATTGAATTATTGAATTGAATATTTGAAAGTTATCAAAAATGTCTTGGGGATGCACTAGAACAACAGTAAAACTAATCAAAATAGATGAATTGTTCACACGAGGTATAATAGAAGAGTGGGTAGATCACTGGCTGCGTCACTCTCCTCTCGTGTGATCGCATGCAATGAAAATCTTGAAATGCTCATAACTTTCGAAGACAACCAAATAAAGTATATGTTCAGCATACCATTGAAAAGCTGGCGTCGAGCTTTATCGATTGAGCTATTGAAAACTTTCGGCTTCTATATTTTTAAGAAAAATAATCAATAAAAACGATTTACGAAAATACTAATTGAAATATCGACCTGGCAATGATGTAGGCATATTCTCCTTGACATTCCGAAGAATTCTTCTGTTGACGATTTGATACCAAAACTACATCCTGCAGAGCTACAGAGCTCCAAAGTCGGCAATTTTCGGCGTCCAAAAAGTTTGACGACGTCTGCCGACGTTGAAAATGAAGATATGCAAAAAAGCTCGACGGTACCTTGTTAGGGACCATATGGACTACCAAAAAATGACCTCTGCTCATTTTCGATTTTTTCAATGTGCCACCGTTTATTCGAACCTTACGCGACACGCGTGATATCAATTTGGCTCCGATGCTAGCTGTTAATTTTTTCACTTTTATCCCGCACAAGTGTATTGGGCAAACACATCCACACTAAAAGACCATGGTTAATGCTTTAAGGGAATCTTGCTACGTTTCGCCAATTTGTTGTTACAATTTCTCACAAATGTTTCACTTTTCTTCGTTTTGACGGCATTTCTTACATTTATTTTTTTGAGAAAAGTTCACAAATTTGATTTTGATTTTTTTAAAAGGTAAAAAAAAATACACAATCAAACACTCCTAGCCATCAGAACTGTCTGCTATGAAAAAAGCTGAATTACGACAAAACCCTTTATCAGCCTCGCAAGGAAACAATCGATAAATCGAATCTACAGTAATCTTCTTCTATCTATATTCTTTGTGTATGGCAATACATGAATATTGTAAGAAACGGGAAATGATCGGCACCAAACATAAAAATGGAACAATCGATATTGTATCAGAGATAAAAAAACAAATGCTAGCAGTGATACACAGGGCAAGCGAGTAAGAAATGGGAATAGATGCCTAATAAGCAATGAAAAAGCGTTCAATCAATCAATAAAAGTACAAATCAATCGATAATCTGCATAGGACACAACATCTCTTTCAAATCACGCTAGGCCTGAGAATGGGGAACGAGGAAAATAACCAGTTAGACTAGCAACTCTAGTGTAGTCGATTACGGTATCTGATAAGATACGATAGTCGATGACTCAATCGATAATGGATGAATCAATCAATACTTGACAGTCTTCTTGATAGCATCAAACACTCTCCATACAGTAGGAAGATAGAAGGGTTCATAGACGTGAGGGAACGGAGTGTCCCATCCACAAACTCGTTCTACAGGAGACTCCAGTGAGAGGAAACAACGCTTCTGTAAGAAAATCATTAGATTACGGTAATTATCGATTAGTCAAAAAATCAATATTCCAGGAATATTGACCTTCTACACTGGACAACACAGGGTAACGACAATCAAACTATAAACTAATAATGTATTCATACATAGTATGTTCTTTGACATTGTTCATTCATGTTTCACATACTTTACCTAACATCAAAATCATTTCCGAATAGATGCATGCGTTGCTGATTCTTACAAAGACTATAGAGTTAAAAGAGTGCGGTAATCGATGGCCAATTAACCAATACCGTATACCTGAATGGTCGAGGCAATCTCGGCACCGAATCCAGAAGTGATTGGAGCCTCGTGAGAGATGATGAGACGGCCAGTCTTGGTTACACTCTGAATAAGACAGATCAAAGATCAAAGATCAATCTATAAACACTCTTCCGGAAAAGAACATTCATGTTTCGTGTATCCAATCCAACAAGAAATCAAGAACTAGAAGTTAGTTGATATCGATCATTAAGAACAATAAATGAATAAACAAACCTCAGCTACAGCATCCTCATCCCAGGGAGAGATTGACTGAAGATCGATAATCTGCAAAACAAAGTATGAACTTTTTTACAATTTAGGAAACGTCGTCTAACCACACTACTCACCTCCACCGATACTCCTAGTTTCTCCTCGGCCAATTTGGCTGCTTCACTGACAACGTGCACTTGTGTACCCCATGCGACTACGGTAACATCCTTACCTGAATCAATCAATATTCATAACGGATATTCAAGAGAAAACCAGTTCAAGTGCACAATTCATGTTCATTTTCTCGGAAAGTTAATAGCTTTTAACATTTTGAAACATTTTCATGATCAAATCGACTGGCCATAAATATCAACAGGTAACTATAAAATTATTCGAATAACAGTTCAGGTGAACACCATTGTAATGAGCATCAAACTATGTTCTATATGAGATGTGCGAAACATGAAAACAAGAGGAAGAATGCTCCCTTCTTTTCCAATTAGACTACCCTCTGGCATCATGCTTCTCCCTCTTTTCTAAAGACTCTCCTTACCCCTTTCAACTCGACTAATTTACTCTTCCCCAGCGAAGATAAGAAAACGCGAGAGGAGAAGAAGGGCAAAATAGCACTATGACGTCACAACATAAGATTCAAAAATCGATAATGAATAAGAGTACCGTACCCTTGCGTACGATATCTGCCTTGCCAAGTGGCAGGACGTAGTCACCGGAGGGAACCTCTTCTACCGCTTGACGATACAGTACCTGAATTATCGATCGATAATTTATGATTATTACAACTTTTGTAAGTACATTTTATACTACAAATCACGCCACCAAATATCATGATAGTGGGAAAAATCAACTGATGCAATGTTCTGTTTTAAGCAATCAATATTATACTCTCATAAATCAATCAATATTGTATTTATCTAGACAAATCAATGATCAATTTCTACCGTATACCTTAGGCTCGAGGAAGATGCATGGATCGGGATCACGAATGCAGGCAAGGAGGAGTCCCTTGGCTTGAATCGGACCACGGGGAACGACAATCTATTCAAAACAGTACGGTATATATCGATCGATATGATTCGAAGACTACCGTATACCTTGAGTCCAGGAGTGTGGGTGAAGTTCGCTTCGGGACTCTGCGAGTGGTAGAGAGCTCCGTGGCCGACTGCACCACATGTGGCTCTGAATAGAAATTATTTTTATCTAGATCAATATTTCATGGTATACGGATACAAGGTAGATCAATCAATCAATAATTTTCGGCATACAGTACCTGATGGTTAGTCCTCCGCATGAGAATAGACCTCCCGATCGATAACGATACTTGGCAGCTTCATTGACGAGCTGAAGAGAATGTTCACCAGCTGGATCGAGGTTTCACTTCACCCGTACAAATTGCTTCGAAATTCGCGGTCAATTATTTTTACATTTTCGTGTGAGCCAACAATATTCCATCAGTGAACGTACTACGAAATAAATATAAAGATAGATCCATGTTTGCGTATAACAAGAATACAAAAAATAGCATTACCTAGTGTTTATTCATTATTATAAAAGTGGAATCGCTACCAAATATTCTCCAATGTGCCCCAGTTTATGAAAAGAGACACATCAGTTTCCTTACAATAACTCATGAGTTCATGTTGATGCCTCATCGTAACCAAAGAAACCTACAGTAGTTGACGGTACCTGATCATAAGCAGGGAAGATATAGTCTCCGAACTGAATCTCAGCAATGGCAGTCGATCCAATGGTAGCCACTCCGATACCGAATCCAGCGATGCCTTGCTCACACAGAGGAGTGTTGAAGACACGGTCTTTCCCTGATTATGCATTGGTTATATACATCGATATACAGTTATGTTAAGGTACCAAAAGACATCGTAACTTTATTACTGGATAAGGGATGAGAATCAACTCTACATAATCTTATATATGAAAGTCATGAAATCCCTACGTGCATGCAAAATTAATTCACTGTACTAACCGAAAATATGCGTATACTTACCGTATTTGTCCTGAAGTCCTACAGTACACCGGAATACTCCCCCGAAGGCGACATCTTCTCCGAATACAAGAGCAGAGCTATCGGCACCCATGGCAATGTCCATCGCATTGTTCACGGCCTGACAAAGATTCATCTTTGTCTTCTCCGCTCCTGAACGAACATTATTAATAATTTTGAAGTGTATGACTGATATAGAATTTCTATCACCGTACATTACGGATAATACAATGTAATTGTTGGGAATCTCAGAGGGCACATGAGAGAAATAGGTTATTCAAAGTGATACCGAGTGAAGCAGGTGCGACAGACGGCTGGAATGTGAAATGTGAAGCGAGACGACGAGATGGAAGACGAATGGCCGTCTTCAAAGCGAGCGAAGAAGCCGCCATCGTCACTAAAAGTTATAAGAATAACGTCAGCAGATACGCCTGATGATAAGCTATCAAATGACATATAATTAAACATGAACAGAAGAAAATAGAGATGCCAAAAATGATCAAGAAACGAAGAAAGTCTCGAATGTCTCAAACATCAAGCACCATTTATACGTCAATGAGTAAGTAAACGCGCCAAGCAGAGCTTTGTGCGTGCTTCATTATCAATTGTAGATCTTCGTTATATATAATTATATTGTTGATTGCAATGTTTTTCTGCGTTTAACGTGACTCTCTCGTGATGAAAACATCCCCCACGTTTTCATATTATTCTCTTGCAGAGGTTCCACGCGACCAGTCAGAATGGAAGGCATGGCAACCGCTCAAGTACTTACTTTTCTTCTCTTTTCCAACCGTCTGTGTTTTAGTTGCCAGCAAAAACTGATTAACTCCTTCCATTTCAGGGTAATGCTGCTCAACAGCAAGAACAAGCTCGCCAGAATGCTGAGAAGCAAGAAAGCGCAAAGAACAATATGCTATCACAGGTTTTAATCGCTCTTTACTGATTTTTGTTAACTTATTCTTGGTTCCTTATCGTTTCTACTGCTAGATCTCACCAATTATTTTTAGATTCTGGATCAACAAGCCCTCGTGAGACTGAGTAATCTATACGCAGCCAAGCCAGAGAAAGCAAAGATGGCTGAAGCAACGATTATCAATATGGCGAGGTTCGATCTTTTTATAAAACATGTTTCGCTGCATTACGATACTAATTCTACTACGGTTCATGCTTGTCCACATCTTTGTTAAAAGTAATTAAGCAGATATATCACATTCCGACTACGACCTATTGTTATTGTTACGACTTATTGTTATCTATATCTATCCATTCATTTATTTATTTTCAATTCGCAAAATTCTTATTTGTTATGTTTCAGACGAGGACAGATCGCCGGAAAGCTGTCTGAGGATGGTCTCAAGCAGATCCTCAATCGATTATCCGAACAGACACACAAAGAGACTACAGTAACCGTAAGTTCCTTTGATTGCTCTTATCTACCGTAGTCTACTCCCACAGTACTTGTTTTCAGTTCGATCGTCGTCGTAACGCTATCGATTCGGATTCGGACTAATATATCGAATACTGTTTTCCTCATTCTATTATTCCCTATATGCTTCCGGTCTAGATTGCTAAACTTCATCTCATTATCGATTTATCGATTGATTGCTTTCATTCTCTTTTCATTGATTGATCTTCTCCATGATTATCGATTGTTTTGTTTCGGTTGTTTGTCGTACTGCCTAGTGTGAATATTTGAGTGTTCGTATGTGATTAGTCATTTATATATCTATCTACCCTACTATTTGTCCGTACAATAAATTTGTGCTATTCAAAAATTCTTTCTTTCCATTCACATTTTACATTTTTTTACCGAAATTTATAGCACTGTCCAATTTTCACGGGATCTAATTCATCTGTAATTACTCTATTCTCATACAAATTCATTCGCATGACTCCTTTGGTGTGTAACAAGAGAATGAGAAATCGTCTGATCATTAGTGACAGCTCTTCCTTTTTATCCTTTCCTCTATGGTGCACCCAATCCTCTCATGGGATCTCCCCCTTTTAGGCGTAATGCCGACTCATCATCATCACATTATCGATTAGCCAATATCTACACCTATCCACTAAATACAGTACACGAGTTACAGTAAATCACGAAATGTGCAGGATTTCGTAATATTGAGTATTGTGTAATACGTGACGGTCGTACTATTAGGAAACAACTGGAATGGCTATCGAGATAATATTTACTGATGGGCTTATAAGGCCTATCTTTCACAAATAAGAAGTGGTGATTGTATAAAAGTCGAGCCCATTTCAATAAACCGCCCCTCTTATCCTATCCTCCTTTTTCGTCCTCTCATCGTACTGACTAATCAATATTTGAATGTCCACCAGAGGTACGATTCGTACTTTACTCCAAGTATACTGTAGCTTGCTCATAGGTACTATACCATGAATACTGTAGGCGTAGGAAGAGTTGGTTTATAGTAGACGTCTTACAGTGAAGATAACTGATATATGGCTGACTTAGCGCTTTGAAAGCTTAAGTCATGTACTTATTGCTTAAATAATGTATTTAACAAGTAAGTTATAGAGAAGACGCGAGTCTTCGTTCCCTTGTGTGCTCGTGAGGATCTTGTATGTGAGAGGACTACGAAGAAACAGAAGATTGTACCACTCTGTCAATCTGTACAAGTGGATTCTAGAGTAAGTGACTTAAGTGACTTAAACGACCTTAACACCTAGGTAACTAAATACTAGTTATACTACGGTAGTATTACTTCCTCTCATAATTGCAAAATAGCCAGTCTCATAATATTATGGTACATAAATGTTAGGGTACTGTAACTAAACTGTCTAGGGATACAGTATCTAAAGTGGATTACTGTAAGTCATTCAGCGTCTTTCGGAGGAAGAGGAAAGAGAGAAGCAAAGACGTCTAATGGATACATTGGATAAGGCGATCAAAACCTATCATCGTCGTCCCTCCAAATCTCCATTCAGAAGTTTCACTCGATTTGTAGCTAGTCGTAACGAATGAATGATTCCTGAACGGAAATCTACCGTATCCAAGATAATCATTGATTGGTTGTAAATATAATCGTGATAAATGATGTTATTGCGCAAATGAAAACAAAGATTATGATATTGTCGGTGGGGGCCTCAGGGGAATTGGAATGGAGAAGAGACCGCCCTAAATGAATTCATAATACAACATCTTCTTCCTCATTCTATTCAATCCACCATCTCATCATGTTCTCTTCTATAGAAACGCTTATATGTGATCTACGAAAGGTAAGTTAAACTTTTCCTAATTACCGTAACCTTGCAATTCTTTTCAGGAGCCAACCACATCAGAACGGCCTGTAGACCTGCCCACGACAAGCATTGAGGTATCGGATTACTGTAATAATAAATCGACTAGGCTACTTTCCTAGCCTTAACTTCGAACATTTTCGCACCCTATTTTCAATTCTATTTTTACTCTATTATTTCAGACTATGATCGTCGACATTTTAAAGTTTTATAATGACATGTCTGATTTCGAGGACCATAATACAATATATTCAATTACCGTAGTTTTAACATCATCGATCGATATTATCAGCTTCCTCGAGCGACTTCTCCACCTACCGTATCCCCATCTGCATTTGCATCTACTCTACCTCTCTCAATCAATATTTCATCACTCATAATGGACCCAGCCTATCAGCAATCATTAGCTACTGTACCCTTACTGTACGATCATCTCACTGCCCTAACTTGTAAGTGATCAATCAATAATCAGAGATAATCAATCAATAAAAGCAGTGGGAGCATGGCAATCCTGGGGAAAGATGCGACGACCACGTACTTCTTTCACTTCAGAACAACTAATCGAACTGGAGAAGCAGTTTGCTGAGAACAGGTAGATCATCAGTATAATCAATCGATAATCATTATCGATTTAAGATATCTCAGTCGTCCACGTCGCTATCAACTCGCTCAGCAACTTGCCTTGACGGAAACCCAGGTGAGAGATCAAAGATAAAAGATCAGTCCAAACCGGAAACTGTCTAATCTTCCTTATCAATAAATATTTGTAGGTGAAGATCTGGTTTCAAAACCGCCGTATGAAGAGCAAACGTTGTGCACAAGGAGGAATGATCGACACACAGGAACCTCAACCGGCTTGATCTATTCGATTATCGATTAATTTCATTCCATTACCGTAACCGTCAAAAAACTTAAAGATAAAGAGTATGACTACCGTAATCTGCTTCTCATCGCTCACTCGCTCAGAGCAAATAATCTCTCATTCTATATTCTATTCTTTTCCCCTCATCATACCCCCAGGGGATGGCACATCTCGCGCATTTCACAAAGCTATGATGGATTTGTCTCTATTCATTCTTCTTCCTTTCAGCTCCCGCTAAGTGAAAATAACGCCCAAATGGCAACATCCGGCCAACAATATTATACATTATATTTGAAACAGGAATCTTCCGGGTCCTAATTTACCATTTTTAGACGACCCACTACAAAAATAACAATGTACTAGAGACTGTACTTTAACTCATACTTTCCAGAACAGAAACATAACGTCACAAGTAATTCAATAAACAAATTTGTGTAATTTTATATAAAAATTCAGCCAGTCATAGTCAGATAGCGAATACAGAACAATCAATAATCAACATCAACAACGAGTAACGGAGTATACATTGGAAGTACGGAGAAAACAAAACAATTGGAGTGCGAAACTACGACAAGGCCCCGTACGAAAATCAATAATTGAGGATAGATCATCAATCGATAATCTCAATTCTTACAACAATAACACGGCGTTGATGCAGCCATCGTTCTCTGGATTGTTCGTGACCTGCAATTATATATTTTATCTCTATTGCATATATGTCATTAAAGTCTCGCTAGCATCAGAAACCGTGACGATCCCAGGCGATGTTGACCCCTTTTAGGTTGCAACGATACAAAAAGGGAACTAGCGGATACCAGAATGAACTTTTTAAAAGAAGTTTTTCCCCCAACAGATTTTCCGAATATACCAATCCGATAAAATCTACCGAATAGATGCGTCATACGCGAAACCGTAAATCAACAGGATTGTCAAATATGAAATTTACAATAAAACATACCTGGGCAAACTTTCCCCAAACAACCTTGCCTCCTTGTGTGACCATACCAAGCTCCGACACGTTCACCTCAAATATCGATTGATAAATTTGAAAGATCAAAGATCAAATGACCAAAGATCAAGTACCGTACCTCAATGATGGTTCCCTTTGTGATAACTCCGAGTGATGTGTACATCTGACTGGATGGATTCTTCTTGACACCAACGATAGGAAGACAGAATGTAGTTTGTAGTTCTGGATGAGTGACGTGAGCCTGAATAATACAGATTACATAATATTACTGATCGCATATATCCCAATATTAAGCAAGCTCATTCAGTCGCAAAGCAACGAACAGAGCACACTGAAGAATAATTAAACAGTATGAAACATTGTATCACCGGGTTACAAGGAGCTAAACATTTCTCAGCCAACTGTTCAGCACAGAATTATCTAACATCGTCAGAGATAAAACAAGAGTGAATGATTGAAAAAAAATTCTACACGCCCCTTCGTTGTTTGCATGTGAAGAAATATATAACGGTCGAGTCATGAAATAATAAAGTAACCTTATTGAATCGAAGTCCCATAGGCCGGATGAATCGTTCAAACTTGGCTGGTTTACGTGTGAATGACTCACCGACGTAAGTAACCTAGAATATTGAGATCATATAAAAATAAAAATAAATATACTATTATTTATATTGCAAATATGACAAACCTTTGTGACCATTCTCTTCCATCCCTTTCTATTCGTCTTACCAGTCTTGACCACCTACATAATTGGAACAATTAGAAAGGAGAAAGGAAAAACTATAAAAATGAAATATACCTTGAATGCCTCAGCATCGGAGACGGCCTTCACTTTGGGAATAGGAACTTGGTATTTGTTCTGAAAATACAATCATCAACTTTCGTGTTTTAATGATAATTGAAGTATTACTTGAGACAAATAGATAGTTTATAGAAAAATGTTCATAAAGTAACTGAACAATAAATGGTTGTAGTTAGATTAGACGTAAATGGATAACTCACAGCCTTGTCCTTTCTCTTCTGTTTGATCATATTGGAGAGTACGGTACCGGCAGTCTGTTGTTGACGGTCGAGAAGATATGCGGGCACGGCTCCAGTCTCCTTCTGTAATCGATCGATTGATTGGAATTATATTTTCGCAACATAGCTACGATAATCAATCCGCAAAATAATCATGTTCTAAGAAAAAAATAACTAACCTTCTCAGCAACTCCAGTCTTGTCCTTTTCTTCATGCTGCTTGATAAGCTTGCGCATTTCAACCTGGATAAAATTTTATTATTACCATTATTTTTTAAAGTATAAATATAATAATATCATTTAATGGATTATCTGGAAGTGTTCATAACTTTGCATACCTTCTCACTGTATCTCTGTTTGTGGTAGAGTTTGGCCTTGAGACCTCTGAGCTTCTTGGCCTTTGCCGAACGGTCATGACCAGCACGGGCCTCTCTCTTTCTCCTGAAATGACAATGTTAGTAAAGCTATAGTTAGATTATCCATAATATCAGAAAAATAACCTGAATTTTTTTAATAAATAGAATTGTATTCGTAATATATTAAGCACGAGAAATATTTTGTAATAGCATTTTTCTTGGAATACAACGATCAAGACAGAGAATGAGAAAATGGATATGAACGTACAGTCTCTCTTCATGATCGAGACGTCTTCCGTATCGTTTTCTGTGTAGTTCAATATGTTCGTTCTGCGGCTGAAAAGGAGACGGTGAGAATATTAATTAACCAAATTCACTTTATGAAGTGAACGAACCATTCTGGCTGTTAGTTATCCTAAAACGAGTGGTTACCCTGAAAAATACAATGTGTGAACAGATCAGGAGGAAAGGACATAATATTGGTGTTAATTAAGAAACACATGACTGTGGAAATAACGGGAATAATTGCAACAGTTAAATTTAAACGAAAAATTAAAAATGTGAAACATTGAAAACGGCTGACGAAAATACTTACAGCTAACTGATCCGACGATAATGTATTTCTGCGTAGGATCCAAAATTTATGAAAATTTCGTAAACGAATCGCGCGCGAAAATTTTCAATTTAATTACTTTTTAATTCGTTGTTTATGTCTTTCCCTATTTTTAATCGTTTAATTGATTTGACCCATTTATCAGTTATACATGTAGTTATCACAATGCATATTCTGCTGATTCTCGATCAATGTTTTTGCCGTATCTCCTCAATCTACTTGTAAATCTCTTTGAATTGTCGTTCGTGATCGCTATCTTCATATATGAATGCAAGGACGCCGCTATGTCTTATTCTTTGTATAGTTCTAGATCTTCTTCTCCTTTTTAGCCGTTCGCACCCATATGTGACACATCTGCTCTTTCCTCTTCTACGTTAGCTATGTCTGGCCATATGCGTTCTTTCTTTACTTTTTCTGTACTTCTGCTATCTTCTTGTTCTATTCTGATTTCGTTTATCGATTCTTAACTTATATTTCTTCTAGATATGCGTTCCGGTGACGGATCAATACTTTCCTCTCTCGATGGTAAGAATTTATTCTCTTTGTTCACTAATATCGTATTGAAACTTCTCAAATAGGAAATTCCATTAATTGGAACCATACGCAGGCGGCATTATCGCTAGCGACAAGACCCACCCGGGTTTTTCTCCCAACCCACCAAATTTAGTCAAAATTCGCTCAAAAATGAAAACGATTTAACCAAAATTCATTCACAAATGAAATCTTTGTGTCGTAGCACCCACCCGAATTTAATTTCCAGCAACAATGGTTGTCTCGTCAGATGATCTAGTCTATTATCTCATGAGAGTTGTACTCTATTATGTTTTCTCCTAAAAAATCATAAATATCATTATATAACACAGAACTATACCCTTTCTTCGGATGAGTCATCTCATTTTGTCTTATTTCATTCCTCCTACTAACCTTCCATTCCCTCCCCTCCACCGTCCATCTATCTCTCTCTTCCCATCCACTTTTATCGATCGATCAATGTCTGTCAAATTTCGCGCCATGCGATTCTCCGAGGCTTCACCTCCAGATAAGACTCATGAGCGGCCTGAATGTTAGTGATCAAACTAGACTCTAGTATGAACTACTTTAATATCGATTGATTTGTTAAGCCACGTCGTCTAACCGAACCATGAGTTCCCGGGTTGAGAGCTCCTTACGTGCGCCTGCCAAGGACACACAACATTATGTCGGATTCGCTAACTTCCCTAACCAGGTATCGATTTATTGATTACATATTTATTTATTGAATGATTCATTGATTAGTTAGCCACTTTCATTGTTTTAGTCGTCACTTAGTCATTCTAGCATACGGTATATTGTGATTCATGTAATTAAATAGTCGTCATAAGCTAAACTAAACATGTGCTAAACTTTCACTTGTTTCCTTGAATATTTATTGAAAGAAAAGATGAATGTAAATGTAATTTCGATTGCATCATAACATCATTTTCTAGGTATTCCGTCGTGCAATCAAGAACGGCTTCGAGTTCACTCTTATGGTCGTTGGTCAGTGGTTATCGATTACCAATCAATAATTGATTCATAATCTATCAATAATTACAGGCCAGAGTGGTCTCGGCAAGTCAACCTTCGTGAACACGCTCTTCCTCGCCGAGATTAACGATCCCAAGCAGGTATGCGTAAATCATAGGCTACGGTAGCTTTGAATATAGATTGATTGTTGTAGATTCACATCCCGAAGAGCGGCAGTACGACATCGATCGAGCAGAAAAACGTGAGTGTTTCAAGTTGTATCAACTGATCAATAAATGTCCCAACCAATCAATAAATCGACAATATTAAGGTAAAACTCGTCGAGAACGGTACCACTCTTCGTCTTTCGTTGGTCGACACTCCCGGATTCGGTGATGCTCTCGATAATTCGAAATGGTATCGATTGATTTCGACTATGATTACCGTAATCCAAACATTCCAGCTGGGAACCAATTCTGTCGTTCATTGAGAAGCGATATCTCGACTACTTCACAGAGGAGACAAAGATTGAGCGCAAGGTTCATATTGTTGTAATAATTTATTGATCGATTTACGTAAATTGGTCAGTAATCCCAATTCGCTGTTCGTTTTAGGAGCGTGTTCCTGATCACTGTGTGCATTTGTGCTTCTACTTCATCGCTCCCACTGGTCACGGGTCAGTTATTGATTTTTTGATTGATTATGCTTTGTACACCGTACACCAAATATTGTGTATGGAAATATTGTGTATGGTACTATCGCCCTCACTAGTGTACCGGTAGACAAAGCATACTGCCTCGAACCCCGGTGTACAATACCTTTTCCTGATTTATCATCTTCAATTATCGATTGGATTGTATTTCAGTTTGAAACAGTTGGATATTGAGTGTATGAAGAAGCTTCATGAGTCAGTGAATATCATTCCCGTCATTGCAAAGGCTGATTGTCTGACCAAGGATGAATTGGCGAGGTTCAAGGCACAGGTACATTTAGGAGTTTCACTACTTACATACATCATAATGTAGTCTAACAACTTTGTCCCTGTTGGTTGGATGTTTCACTCGGTACACGTATGATCGGGTTCATTTCCTTTTCGCTAATTTTGTTTGCATTGATTGCATATTTATTCATAATTGTTACAGATTCTGAATGACATCAAGGCGCACGGAATCATGGTGTACAAGTTCCCCGAGGTATGGTAGATTATGATTACGGTATACCCTATGATTATTGATTTGAGCCAGAAGATGAGGATGAGAAGAAGCAGTTGGAGCCACTGAGACGACGCGTGCCATTCGCTGTCGTTGGAAGTAACAGTCTCAAGGATGAAGGAGGACGAAAATGCAGATATAGGTGATTAATAATAATAATAATAATATTTAAGTTGTGAATTTGTGAATGTCATTGGGGACGAGAAAAGACGAGAAAAGAGAAAGAGTGTGACCCACTTGTTCTCTAACCTAGTGGTATCTAGCGCGCGCTCTCTAACTCGCATATCTGCTTCCGTGGCGCAATCGGCAGCGCGTTCGGCTGTTAACCGAAAGGTCGGTGGTTCGAACCCACCCGGGAGCGTAGCTTTTTTGCCGATTTTCCTAATCATTCTATACTTGAAATTCAGCTGTTTCTTCTTATTTTTCGTCTAAATTTCAATATTTTTATTTGAATTTTTTCAGAGAATACGCCTGGGGAGTCGTCGAGGTGGACAATCTTGCCCACAATGACTTCATCGCTCTGAGAGATATGGTGATTAGAACAAACCTCGTTGATCTCATAGAAGTCACTCGCAATGTTCACTATGAGAACTTCCGATTCAGGTTCGTGCATTATTTATTATGTCTATATTCTATATTATGCTTGACTATATTAGTTCGATCAACTTTTTGTACCTTTCATGTCTATCATAACGGTGTTGAAACGTCGATTCACCAGCTTTTGAGAGAATGAAACATACATGGGCGCCGACATGGTGCCCCCTGTAAAATTATGGCTTTTCGCAAATTTGTGGAATGCCTACAGTTAAAAATGAGATTTAGGTGAAATTTTTGAAAAAAAAATAGTGAAAGCTCCCTGTAAAATTAACCATTTTTCTTTCGGAAGCCCCCTGTAGGATCGAGCTCCAGGTACCCCGCCCATGTATGGAATGAAAGTGCCTATGGATAATCAATCAATACTTTACAGACAGATGCAGGGCAAGGGCGGCGCGATCCACAAGAGCATAAGTGGTGATAGGTACGATAGATATTGATTTATTGATTTAATCAGATTATTGATTTATCAATTGATTCAGTGATCCCTTCACTCGAATGGAGGACGAACTCAAGCAGAAGCAGAAGGAGATGGTACATCAACAGAGGGAATTTGATCGAATTCTTGACGAGAAGGTATACTGTGGCTGATTATTTATTGATGGATACTATAATATCGACTGATTACTGTAGTGACACATTGATTATTAATCAATGCATATTGACTGATGTTGATGAGTGGATACTGTAGTCTGATATCGATTTATAAATACTATAGCCTAATATTGATTGATTTTATACTGTAGTTATGATAATTATCACGGGTCTCCTGTAAAAGTGTAGCAAAAACGGCCGGTTTTGCCACTAGGAAAAATTTTTTGTCTCCGATTTCGATGAAAGTCGGTTAGTGGGTGTGGTTGGGTGGCATGAGAAGGCCTAGCCACTTGATTTGGCCAAAATTGCAGATTATCGATTTTTTGTGATCTACCATGAAAATGATCATAACTCGGTTCATTTTCATCGTACAACGAGCTGATAGGTGTCATTCGAACCGTATTCGAATGCTCTTCAAAAAAGTTGTTTATGACCCGATCGCTGATATGTCGTCTTCAGGGCGAAAAACGCGAAAATCAAATTTTTTTCCCAAAAATGTGACCTGTTCTCGAAAATTTTCTCTTGGGATCATCCGTATTATTGCACAAATTATGTCTTCAAACCATGCACGATATCCCTATATAGTTCATTGCTTGTATCTCTTGGCCCGGAAGGTCGATTACTAGATAGCTACTGGACTTAGTCGATTTTTAGCACTTTCCGTTTTTTGATCGTATCTCACTTCAAAGTTGTCCAAATACTTTTTCAAAAACATAGAAATGATTCTCTCGAAAAGGAGATTAAAGAGGTTTTTATTGTCTAAATTGCTATATCAAGCCGTTTTTGAGTTATCAAAGAAAATTGCTCCAATTTAGTGTTTTCACCGCTTTCATGTGTTGAACAGAGAATGCAGTCAATTCTACAAATATGTTTACTCCACATTATAAACTGTTATATAATTGAGCAAATATTGTGCAGATATCAACATCGCTGGTCAAATGCGAGGGTAGTTGATAAGTCCTTTCCTCCTTCACTGGAACCTCGAGTGTCACTGGGATAGAGGAGAGCACAAGATTAGACCCGAGAGAGTGTCCATAATGGATTTCGCCTTTGGACTGTACAAGAGAATGCTCGAGGAGGTTCAGCAAGGAGTCGGAATCGGTTCCATTTCGAAATCGTTCAAGGAATACGAGCATGCACCAAAGCATCCGCGACACATCAACACAGTTCAACACATGAAAGCGGTGAAAACACTAAATTGGAGCAATTTTCTTTGATAACTCGAAAACGGCTTGGTATAGCAATTTAGACAATAAAAACCTCTTTAATCTCCTTTTCGAGAGAATCATTTCTATGTTTTTGAAAAGGTATTTGGACAACTTTGAAGTGAGATACGATCAAAAAACGGAAAGTGCTAAAAATCGACTAAGTCCAGTAGCTATCTAGTAATCGACCTTCCGGGCCAAGAGATACGAGCAATGAACTATATAGCGATATCGTGCATGGTTTGAAGACATAATTTGTGCAATAATACGGATGATCCCAAGAGAAAATTATCGAGAACAGGTCACATTTTTGGGAAAAAAATTTGATTTTCGCGTTTTTCGCCCTGAAGACGACATATCAGCGAACGGGTCATAAACAACTTTTTTGAAGAGCATTCGAATACGGTTCGAATGACACCTATCAGCTCGTTGTACGATGAAAATGAACCGAGTTATGATCATTTTCATGGTAGATCACAAAAAAATCGATAATCTGCAATTTTGGCCAAATCAAGTGGCTAGGCCTTCTCATGCCACCCAACCACACCCACTAACCGACTTTCATCGAAATCGGAGACAAAAAAATTTTCCTAGTGGCAGGCGTTGCTACACTTTTACCGGAGACCCGTGTTATGTATTGATGGATGAATTGGTTCAGCTCGCCCAACGCAACGCCAAGTACGCAGAACACTCTGCTCGTCTGAATTCTCGTGAAGCTGAATTACAACGAATGGTCGATGAGAAGAAGGCGGAGCTTGAACGATTACAAAATGAAGTACGATTTTATTGATTAGTTTTATAATATTCATTAAAAAAATCAATGTTTTACGACTGTTTGTGCGATTACATGGTATTGAACACATAATTTGTCATTCGATAAATTCTGATATTATATTATTGATTGATTGATTTATTGATTACAGTCTGATGGTATGTCCACTCACCCTCGTGGAGTATCTCGTACCAGTTCGAAGGTGAGTCAGGTGAGTACACAGCAACAGCGACACTTTATCCCTTCATTTCTGTCCTTTTGTCGTATTCGTCAACCGATCGATATTGATTGATTGATCTAGATTACTGTAACCTATACAACTAATCTATGCATGTCTGACCCAATATTCGATACCTTAACCAATCACTAACATGTTCCACTTGCATTATAACTACTAATATTTCTATGTCTTGTAATATTATTTCTTGTCTCTGTTCATTCTAATTTGATTATGCTCCCACTAATAAAGTTACCTAATACTAACCTCTGTACTGCACTCTATGCCACATATGCATCTGCTTGCTATAGATTGTGTCGTTGTTGTTGCTACCGTAATCCTATTTGTACACCACTATTATGATATCACTCCTACCGTACTACTTGCAGCTCTCACTACACAACGAGAACGGGGTGAAGACGTCACCACCAGCTGGGGAGAAGAAGGTGAAGAAGGGAGGACTTGGTCTCTTTACCAGAAATTGATCTTTGATCTTTATGATCTCTTACCCTATTACCGATTGGTTCACCTATTCACTCGTTATTTGCTAATTATTGATTATTTGTACCCTGATCATGTACCGTAATACTGTCCCCTTGCCACACACATACTCATAATCTACTACCGTAATATCACACCACGTCCTGATGAGAGTACCGTAAGCCACACCATGGTGTGGTCGCTGTTTCATAATTCTAATTATTATTGACTATATGCCATCTCTGTCTATCCTTCATTGAACATTCATAATACTATCGATATCCGTTCGTGTATTCGATACTTTCATGTGATAAACATAATACTCAATGACAGTTACACTTTGAAGGATATAATAGTGATCAGAGATCAAAGAGCACCTTAAGAACAACCTTACATTTAGTCAACCTTAGCAGAGAGCATTTTATTGAAAATTATAAAGTGGTCTCAAGAATGTAATTAATAAAATCAGAGAAATAATCAAAGATTGATTTGCATCAAGATAAGAAAGCGCTATTGTTCAATCATGATAAAATATTTCATTAATAATTTGATTCCAGTTAGCCAATCGATAATTGCGAGACAATACTTGTTTTGTTGAACCTTGAGGAGAGAGGCTGGGAAAGACTCGACAATGATATT
The DNA here is from genome assembly GCA_943737045.1 of Parapristionchus giblindavisi. Lineage (NCBI taxonomy): Eukaryota > Metazoa > Nematoda > Chromadorea > Rhabditida > Diplogasteridae > Parapristionchus > Parapristionchus giblindavisi. The sequence goes on from CALSFV010000352.1 coordinate 272,483, forward strand.
CGCGAGGACTTTCGATCTGGCGCTCAATACTTTTATCATTGACAAAAAGTGTAGTGACTTGTCACTACTTTCAAAGACCAAACTTCATATCCTAATTTGCATATTATAATAGATGCACCCAACAACAGACTTACTGACACCAGACACTGTTGAATTAGCATATTCATATGCAAATTGTGGTGGCGCGTATAAATAGCCATCACAGCATCATAACTTCAGTTCAGTTCATTCTTTTCGAATTGTCAACTCCGGCTATCAGCCGTCTTCTTTCCCAGGCATCAGGCCTTTCATTCATTCATTAGTTCAGTTCACTTTCTTTCGAATTGTCAACTCCGGCTATCAGCCGTCTTCTTTCTCAGGCACCAAGCCTTTCATTCATTCATTCATTCATTGGTTGTGTATCACCAACCAATTCAATTCTTATCTGCCGTATCACGGCTTCAATCTCACTGCCGTATCACGGCCTCAAATCTCTTCTGTCGTCATCACGACTTCATCCCATCGGCATTCAAGCTCTCTTCGTACAACATCTACAGGCATTCTCGCCTCCTTCTCGTCGTCAACAACCATCCTTCGCCTACACTTAGTTCCCGTATTAATTGTAACTATTCCTAATAAATATTATTGATTTATATCCATCTCATCTCTTTGTCTCCACACTATCATTGTACCAAAATAAAGGGCAAGGGTAGTTTCTCCTCCGTGTTAACCATTTTCAACAGCGCTTCCGTCGGAAGTCGTTATAAAAAGTCACGTAGTGATTCTCAATCTATCATCTCCGTGTACATAACACTCCCATCCCACAAAGGGAGGATAATATGAATATGATGTCATGCTTGAGAGGGCAATAAAATAGATGTAACTATTGGAAACGCATCGTTTGTTTCAGTCTCATTCGTCCTTATTCATCAAAAAGAGAGCTCTATCCCTCTTTAATATCATACAGAAATGAATTCTATTCTCTTCATCGTTATGAATACTGTAAGTAAAATATTCTTCCTTGTTTCGTTGTTTATCCACCAGTGTTTAAGGTTGCAATGGCCACGACTGCCCAATATTGCTATATGGAAGAACATGACAAATCAGTAAGAGAAGTTCTCTTAAAAACTTCCAATACCAAATTCGAAGAATGCAGACAATCGTGTACAGACAGGGTAAGGTGCATGAACATGAAGGTCAAAGTCACACACCGAGCTAATTTAAAACTCTGGAGGTCCGTCGCGATATCGGTTGAAGGCAGCAGGGAAATGGGGAGAGGGGGTGTTCAAGGGGGGGGGGGGGGTGAGTGGAGGGCAAGAGATGATCGATCCATTCAGAATACAGAAAAAATTTAAATCGATAAGGAGAATAATTTAAATCGTTTAGGAGAGAGAATACCTGTAGGAAGACTATTCCAGATGATAATTGTTCTACTAGCACATGTAATCTTAGTACTGTAGTTATTAAAAGGAATGATAGTACGGAATGGGTGAAAAAGATGATTACGAGAAAGAAAATTTTTTGAATGCATAAAAGGAGCATATAAATCATAATACCTATTCAATGAATTGTATATAAAAAATGTAGCAATAGAACGAAGTTTCTCAATAGTGGTAAGTTTGAAACTTTTGAGAAAGGTAATCTACATATGGGATATCACAACGAAAATACAAATCACGTTGTAGAGATTCAATATCATTACATGAGTAAATGCGAGAGGGATTCCAAACGATTGAATAATTTTCAATGATAGGACGAATGAAAGATGTATAGGCTCGTACATACACAAAGGGGTCGCTAGAACGAAAAGATATTAAAAAGAATATTGATCCTTGATCTGGGTTAAGTAACTAAATTCTTGATATGATCGTTATAGGTGAGGTTGGGCGCGAATAAAACTCTTAGGTCTTTAACAGTAATGCTCTATGGTGATGCACTCTCGTTTCCATAATCTATGAGAGAGTGCCATCAGAGCGTACAACATAATTAGCTCGGGTGCCCTTTAAACCCTTTCTCTTTCAAATGTTTTCTCATTTCATAAGTCTTTCGTTGTCAACTATATACAGCTCAGCCCGGTCGAATTTTGTACATGCGTACTTCTGCGCGTAGAAGCGATGCACATTTGCGCACATGATAGATTTCCTTTGCGTATGAATATTTTCCGATTCTCAAAGTCTTAATTATGAGTTTCTTTGATAAAAAATTCTTTTAATGACTAAATAACATGAAGAATTTTGATTAATGAGAAAAAAACACTTAAAAGGCAAATCACACTGGTCCGAAAATTATGGGAAAATTTTCAAAAATGCATACGACCTAATACAGTACAGTATAGCTGAATCTCCCAGTGAAAATGGGCGCCCGGGTGACCCGGGGCGCCCATGTAGCCCCTCGATTTTTTACGCCTTGAATATGAAATTTAAGCAGTTCAATTTGTTTGCGCTGTTTTGCTCCAGATTTGTCCTAATTTATCAAGGACAGTTTGGAATTTTCTAAGATACGTTACCTGTCAAAAATATTGAGAAAATTAATTTTTATCAATTTTTGGCTAATGCCGGAAGAAAATTTTGAACATCTCGCGCGCGCTCGACAAATTCTATCGCAAAGTGACTTCGCTCCAGTAATTCTTCTTCTTAGCACAATTTAGGACAAGCTTTTAAAAAATCCAAACTTTCCTTGATTATTTCGAAAAAATCTGTAGCAAATCGAACAATTTGAACGGCTTAAACTCCATATTCAACACGTAAAAAATCGAAGGGCTATATGCATTGGCGCACCGGGTCACCCAGGGCGCCCATTTTTACTGGGAGATTCTGCTGTACTGTATACCGTTCCAGTAAATAATAAATTCCCATCATTTTCGGACCAGCGTGATTTGTCATTTAATTGTTTTTTCCCGTTAATAAAAATATTATTTAATTTCTTTAGTCATCAAAAGATCTTTTTATCATGGAATCTCATGATCAAGGCTTTGAGAATCGAACAAATTTCATACGCAAAGGAAATATAATATATGATGGGCACCGCTGCGGCGCGCAGCAGTACGAATGTATAAAACTCGTACGGGCTGTACTGTACATGCTATATGATTGTTTTTCAGGTTGAATGCAAAGCTTTTGTGCATTCCGCCGAGAATGCAAAATGTGCACTCCTGGGAAGTGCACATCCAGAGATGTGCAACTTTAAAAAATTCGTCTTTCTAAAACGTGAATGTTCATCAAGTCCAAAAACAACCATAACAAAGGCAGCTTCGAGCACAACAAGATCTCCAAGTACATATTATTGATTGGCTTACAAAATTTTTCATGAAAGTAAAGCTTGAAAGCTAACATAGTACTGAAAAAAGAGGTTTTATTTGTTTTTGAAAGTAACGCTTGAAAGCTAACATAGTACTGAAAAGAGAGGTTTTAAAAACATTGCTGTACCTCATGTGCTCTTTTTTTGTGGTACACACAGAGAAAAAAGTGTACTCCACAGTATACTAGACCTGTGAAGTGTTATATTTAACACTTTTCGCGTTATTTGATATATCTAACACAAAAATGTTAAATATAGCACTTCACAGACCTGGCGTACAGTGGAGTGCACTTTTTCAGTGTAGTCTAAATACGGAATACTATTTCACTCAGGCTGCACTACCTGTCCGGATCTCAAAACCACCACAGATTGTCTAAATGGATATGTATGCAATCCCGCATCAATTGAACAAAAAATCGATCCCATCCTTCCCTGTATAAATTACAGAACAACCCAGTCGGAAGTACTGGTGAGAACAAGTTTTTTTAATTACGATATTAATTTAGTTTTGTATAACAAATCATATTAGTCATATTATTCCATAATTATTTCACAATTAGTCTTACAAGGGGACGCTCCCAACTTGTCCTGGTCATATGAGATGGCAATAGCATGACTAGGATCAGTTTTCGGTACTGTTTACGAATCCGTTATCATACGTTGCCAAATCGGGCTGAGCTTCGAGAAAATCGATATTGAAATTTGACCAGTTGATTCGGAAATTCGAGTGGCTTCCTACACAAGCCATCATAGTGGGTTCATGAACTCATCTATCAATTATCCAAACAACTGCTGGTGCGGTTTAGTAGATTAATTAGATATGATGCGAATTTTCGAATCAACTAGTCGAATTTCAACATCCATTTTCTCGAAGCTCAGCTCGATTGGGCAACGTTTGATAACGGATTCGAAAACAGTATCGAATACTGATTCTAGTCATGCTATTGACATCTCATATGGCCAGGACAAGTAGGGAGCATCCCCTTGTTAGAATAAAGTGAATGGGAAAGTATTATAATTACAGTATTCATTCGACGTCCTCCTTTTTTCGCACTTCATTCTGATAAAATAAAGTTCACAGGTACAATGTGGAACTAGCTGGTTGAACGGAAAGAAGTTTGCTACTTGCGGAGCAGATGGTGCGTACTACTACGGAGGGGAACAATTCTCCACTGATTGCCGCATTACAGGCGGAACAAAACTATAATAAACATAGCTACTCTATCGTATGATTATTGTATGATTAATGTATACTGTATGATTGGTTACTGTATGATTTCTGTATGATTACTGTATGATTAATGTAATATTAATGTATGATTACTGTCTGATTTCTGTATGATTACTGTATGATTTCTGCATGATTACTTTTTTTTCTGCATGATTAGTCTATGATTTCTGTTTGATTACTGTATGATTTCTGTATGATTACTGCATGATTTCTGTATGATTGCTGCATGATTTTTGTATGATTACTGTATAATTACTATATCATTCACACAAATTATCGATTGTTCTTCCTTTGATAAAATGATGTTAACAAATATACAGTCTTCCTACACAATATAAACATAGAGGCAATGTATATTTTTGAAATATATAGCTGGTTAAAAAAAATTAAACGTATTTCATGTTTTCGTGCGGCTTTTTCAAAACCATTCTTTTATTTTCACTGTACTGTATTCAAGATATATCATATTTTAATTCATTTTTCAATTCAATAACCTTTATCGAGCACAAAACCATTGGGGAGGTGGGGGGCATGGTAACTACTAAACGACTGATTTGTCGGGTGAGGTCCCGTAAAAGGGGTGCTTCTATCTTGCAAGATAGAAAATAATAATTGTTCGTTCTTCTTCTTGTTCTGATTAACCATTAAAGAAATTCTTCAGAATCAAAGCCTCTACACTTGATCCTTTTCGAATAGTGAATCATGAAATAGAATTCGAAAAATATATAGAGATAGCCCACCAAATCCTCGCTCAATACTTCGTCAGCAATTGCTTGATGACTAGAGCTGGCTATTCGGGATGCGGGATGCGTCCCGCAATGGCCCGCATGCTATCGCGGGCCCGCAATCGCTCCCCCTCGCTTCCTACTGAGGATGCGGGCCCGCAATGATTTTGCGAGTCATTGCGGTCCCGCAACCCCCGAATAGTCAACTCTATTGATTACCATATTCGTCATACTGTATTCGATATTCGAAATCGATTTCTTTGCTTGCTTATATTCTTGTTATAACTTGTTTTAGTTTTTCATGTATTATTCCACTTTTTTTTCATTCGCGTATTCAGTGACGGGTAAAGTCAGCAAGCACTTTGAAACCTCCTGGTTCGGGTTCATCCTCAACAAGCATATAAATTCGCTTTCTCCTTAGCATTTTCACATGATCGTATTCCTTTCTGAAACAGTATTATGGACTAACACCGAATATTTATCACGATTATCGTTGGCTTTTTTGTTGCTCGTTGTTCCAGTGAATGCAATAAAGTTTAATGCTCGAATTAAGTCGATAAAAGCTTCAAATTCGTTGATATTACCGCACTTTGCTCCGATATTGACAATCCATTCCACCTGGGTGTATCAAATAAATTAATAAATATGACTTTAGAATGTCTGGAGGTGTACTTCCTACTGTCAAACAGGCCTTATGGACGATTCGTGGGTTTTATCTCAAGACTTCTATCATGTTCTTGAATGGAGGTAACCATCAAAAGGCAGTTGAAAAAAAAGTACTCTTCTGCCCTGTTTTCTGATTGGATGTATTGTGCTATATTTAATGCTGCAGGTAAGAAGCTCAGTGGTCGCAAAAAATGTGCTCAGTGTTCGGGAAAATGCCTATTCGAAGGCAAATTTGAAAATGCCGTGAAGGCACACAGAAAAAAGCGTTGAGACACCACTCCAGTTGTAATATCCAGAGGACGAGGACTTTGGTGTTTTATATTTAGCAATTTTAGTGTTGTGTTTGACTCTTTATAGGTCTTTCATATGTGGTGTTTCCCCTTTAGCTCTCTCTGTGTCTATGGACGTAAAGATCAATAATCTCTCAGCGTTCCCTCTCCCACTTCACTCTGTTCTCGTGAGATTATCTTTCTCGTTTAGCCACCCCTCTTCGTTCCTATCCATGGTAGGTACATGGCTTATAATAAAACTTGATTAATCAAGAAAAAAGAGTCAATTGAAGTGTGACAAGGAAAAGAATGGCTCTGATTTACAGTCACAATGGATGCTGCTGACTTGCCAAAGCAATGAATGGGGCATGCAATCTTCAAAAAAGACTCCTCCCACTTCATTTAATCATCATTATCAAGATTATCTTTCTCAAACACATCTTAAAAACTCTTTGATCTTTCTGTCTTTTAGTGATCTCAATGAGTCTTTTCTCCCTTTTCGTATTCACTCTACATCTGATTGATATCGAAGCCTGCGCAAAGATGATTGTCTCGGAACTGCCAGGTATTTTTGTAAATTATGAGAGATTATAAAAAAAGATTATTTTTAAAAAAACTTTAAAAAAAAGCTTTTTTTAAAAAAATGTACATTATTAAAGATGGCTTCCTGCAAAAATATTAGCTTAACAAACTGTGAAGACAGAAATCTTTACCCGCAAAAGATATTCCGCATCTTATGTAAGCTGAAGACATAAATAACGCTCGTTTTTATCTTTCCAAAAAATATCACAAAATTTTAGCAATGTACATATAGTGAATTCTCTGAAACATTCTCCATTCGTATCGATGACCTTCTGCCTTCAGTTTATGGTTCCAGTCATGATAGGACTGGGGCTGTTTCCGGAAATAGGTGTGGAGTACGGTCTGGATAGTGGTTCGGACTTTGAAGCTCTGCCCGTTGAGGAAGTGATGGAGCGCCGAACAAAGGTGATGCTCATAGGAGTAAACAAGATTTGGTGAGCACAGAGGGTGGAGGAGGACAGTCCAACCATAGCCAGCTAGCTCAGCCTTGGTCGTTCTTTTGGTATGGGGTATGGTTGTTACGTGGGAATTAGATCCGATTGCGCGGCGGTACGTGGCGCGGACCCAGGGCATCATCGACTTCTCCAAGATGATCTCGTAGCTTTAGCGATCGAGAATGCTCTATATCAAAAACAGGGGACCCATTCCACGGCGGGAGAAATGCCTGAATACTTTCAAGTAGTTGTTGCAGCACACAGTTTCTGCACATAGAATTGAATCCAAGCTGCTCCGGTGACCCCAAAGGCCGATATGCCCAGGTGCTGATTTCGATGAACATTGTCATGTTTCGAAAATTGATCTCTATTCCATTGTTTGTGATCCAATATCGATAAAAATTGGGTGATTATATTAAAGTACCATCTTTACAAACATACTAAAAATTGAAGAGAATCGGTTGACTGCGAAGAAAGTTAGTGCTGAAAAACCAAAATGTCATAGAACATTGGCCAGCACTGTATGAACACAATTTATAAGCAAAATATGTAATAGTTAAACATGCAAATGTACTCATAAAATAGATAATAATGAAACTAAAGTAGTTATTAGTAGAGGCGAGATTCACTGTTTCGGCCATTAGGTTCTAGACAGTGAACCTCTACCCAATGGGGTTGGCCATCTTCAGTAGAACCCCCATTGAGTTAGTTTACATAAAAGTTTATTATGATAGTTCTATAGCAAAATCATGCAAAATCTCATTTCTAATGTTAGTAATATTACAATAACGTGAAAGTATACATGAAAACAATACACATCAAAACTGTATGAAATTATTAGTCTAATATTACCAAAATTCATGCATATATCTTTTAGCGAAAGTGGCACTAATATGTATATTATAATCTATACTTACGTATCCTTGAATCGATTGAATCCTTATTCCCTGGGTAGTTGTTCCTCTCGAATCGATTGATGCGAGTCGACTGGGATAGAATGAGAGAAGAATGGATAGAGTGAGAGAGGCGCATGTCTCTGTTCAGGTAGATCACTAGGTTGCGCAGTCGTTATCGATCGTCTGGGAAGTGGTCTGTCCACTTCTACCTCTTATTGGAAACATTGGCTATACCAAAGCAAGTTTATCATAGACAACGAATGCATATATCACTATTACTAGTTGCATATTTAATGGATATTGATGGATTAGTATTCAATGTTCTGAATATTCTTTTATGCACTAAGTATATAGGGTAGTCAATCGATACAAAGTACTTTGTCAATGATTTCATTCTGTTCACGAAGTCCTTATATTCAGAACAATTTCTGTATATGCGAATAGTTTCACCATGTAGTGTATTTAGACCAATATTAACAGGAGAATTTGATTGATAATGGGGATATCGAATTACGTTGAATTGATAATCATCTGTTTTATTATAAAGTGAGGTTTTAACTTGACCGCTATTAATTATATCTATTTGTAGATCAAGAAAAGCACAGTTATTATCCTGATTGTTAGTTCGTTCTAAAGATAAAGATTTGTGGTACATTTTACTAGTTAATTTTATGAAATCCTTGCATTTACTGGATATATGGAATAAATCATCAATATATCTATACGTTCTATTTAGTGAATATGCTAATGCATGACCAGCTTTGACTTTCTTAGATAGATATTGAAATTCCATTACAGCAAGGGTAAGGTCTGCTATTTGTGGCGATGCATTATTTCCTTGTGGTATTCCTCGCTCTTGTTTGTAATATGTTCCACCATAAAAAGCATAACTGTTCTTTAATATATAATCCAACATAAGTTTAATATCATTTTTGTGATAAGTGATGCCTTTTTCTAAACTATTAGTTTTATCATAACGAACATAGGTTCCTTGAACATTAATGAATTCTGAATTAGCATTTTTGAATAGTAAATCAATGAGATAATATAATTTTTCTTTAACAACTTTATGTGGTAAGTTAGTAAATAGTGATGCAAAATCAGCACAGAATATCTCATTTTTCCCGTTTGTAATGTTTTTAAAACCGTTTAACACTTTAAAAGTATTTTGAACAGAGAAGTAAACGTTAATCCCATTATGTCTAGAAGTAAAGTTGCAGTATGATTTAAAGTGGTTTTGTAAGAACTTAAGGATTCTTTGAAGTCGAATTGATAATGGTTTAAGACTACTATTATGTGCACCAGTGATAAATCGGAATTTTATGGGTGTTTTGTGCATTTTCGGTATTCCGTATATACGAGGGAGAGCACATTCCATATTTCTGGGAATTGACATACTGAGTGTGAACTGTAAGTGATCTTTGATCTTTGATTCGTAATCGAGGTCATTAACTTGTACATAAGTTCTTTCATTACCATTGGATGTATTCATCTCTTGTTCCATCATCATGATATATAACTTTTTACAAGTGAATGCATAATTTCCAGATGCTTTGTCTACCATAGTAATTATAAAGTCATTTTTTAATTGTTTTAACTGATCAGTATATCGTGTTACGTCTTTTGCGTCAATATTTAAATTCAATTTATTAAGCTTTTCCTTTAGTCTAGGAATAATATGTTCAATGACTTTATTGACAGTGGCATTGATCAAAGTCGACGATTTTCGGTGTTTCTTTCCGACAATTGATACAGTGTTCTCTATTGAAACAGTAATATCGTTGATTACTTTGCTGACAGTAGTAGGTCTTTGTATTCTATATTTAGTGCCTTTCATGAATATATTAGCTAGTTCTTTATTTTGTATGATATCAATGTTACCAGTACATACATGTCCATAATGTTTATCAACATATCTGTGATATTTGAAACAAGAACAAGGAGAAGACAATATCCTATTTATGTCATGTCTAGTTAGGGTTTTGAGAAACTGTCCGTAATTGCAGAATATTGAAGATACTGGATTATCTAAAGAATATGAAAGTTGAATTCTAGTTTTATCTTCTTCTGTAAGAGTTTTAAATGAATCTTTCATGGTTGCTGAGTTCATCATCTTGCTCAAACCTATTTTCTCCATGAATTTTCCCAAAAATGGTAGTTTCAAAATGACCTTGTTACTGTTATCATATTGTCTCTCTTTGAAATTTCTCCAGTAGTGAGGACATACAACGCTATATATTTTATATTTCATTTCATGTGATAACTGACTAAACTCGTTAGTTGCTGTGAATATTTCTATCCTGGAAAGAGTATGATGTGGCAGTTTTCTACTGTACATAAAAAGTTCTCTTGTTTCGATAATTTCTATTTCACGAACGATTTCTTCAATAGATTTGGTACATTTGTATTTTGGCTTTCTTCGTTTTCTATTTTGAGCTCTATTTCCACGGTTTTTAATGTTACCTTCGATATGTAGAGAGTAATATGGATGAGATCGTTTCTCCAATGGATTAATACCTTCTGAAATGTATCCAAAGTTTTTAATTGAGTCATTCAGTCCAAGTGGATATGCACTGTTTAGAGCTTTAATCCATAGTAATTCTTTTTCTCGGAGTTCACTCTTACCCTTTCCGTAGTCTAATATATCGATTGTGAAAGATTCTTTATCATGACCTACTTCTTTGAAATGCCTACTTAGAAAGGTTTTCAATTTGTTGTTTGAAAAGGAGTAACGATGTTGACTCATTCTTGCTTTGACAGTTTGAGTAGTTTCTCCAACATATTGCATACCACAAATTTCACAACTGATCATATATATTACATTCTTTGTTTTACATGATAGATTCTCAGGTTTATTTGTGAGAAAAACGTCATTAGTAATGTTGCTAAGAGCTGCTGTCTTCCATTTCATTTTAGGACAGATAACACATCTTGCTTTATTACACGACGATCCTGTATGATCTGAATAATTTCCCAGTGAGATAATACTTTTTCCTTCTTCCCGGCTCAGTATATTATAGAGAGTTAATGGAGAGGAGACTGTTTTGGCGCTAGGTTTTGCGAGCTGGTTAAGGGATGCTCATCCCGAGGCTTTGTGGGCCGGTCGAACGGACAATTTGGTGGGACTGCCACCGAGGTGCGACTCCCTAAATAGGGAACCTCTACTAGCCGGACCGCTTTACACCCCCACACTCCGCCCGACCTTTCGTCGGTGTGGTAGGGTGGTCACTGCCGTCCTTATCAATAAAATATTATGTATATGAATAGTTTATTATAGAGATATAAGCTAGGTTGTATAGTTACTCAAGTAAAATGAGCTGAGTTATTAATAAAAAGTTTATTATAAAAGAAAGAAGTTAAAATGCAGTCAAACAAAAGAGCGATGCAAAGTTAGTTACGACTAACTAGTCTAGAAGGGGGTTTTGACAAACTGATTTGTCATAATGTTTTATTTGGGAAGAAGTATATTATATAAATCTAGACAGTTAAGCAACTGGGAATTATAATAAACAAATGATGTGGAAAACCTTGATACCGTTATGTTATTAGTGAATGTGATTGTGTGTTGTGTGTTTAACAATTACAATGAATGAAACTTGATATGTATGTGTATGAATTGTATAATAGAATAACATGAAAATGCGATTAACAATATTTACATTTATTTAATGCTATATAATAAAGTATATTTACGAAAGTATATTATGATAAGAAATGAGATATCTACCTGTCCCGCGTCGCTAACGCTAATTATGCGGGACAGAAGACAAATAGTTAAAGTCCACCATGAAACAAGTTCCATGGTGGTCGCCAGCGAAGTTATGCCGGCCCGGTGTCGCACAGAGTGCTCAGTTATTTATAGATGATATATAGAAAAGTTAATCAGAGAGTACATGATAACGTTAAAGATCGAAGAGGAGAAGCAAAATAATAAGAATGAATAGAAAGATAAGGATAAATAGTGATTGATGATAATCCCCACCATCTGTGGAGCGGAGCTAGGCTCTCACATACACACAGAACGGAGGAGACATAGACAAATTATAAGCAAAATATGTAATAGTTAAACATGCAAATGTACTCATAAAATAGATAATAATGAAACTAAAGTAGTTATTAGTAGAGGCGAGATTCACTGTTTCGGCCATTAGGTTCTAGACAGTGAACCTCTACCCAATGGGGTTGGCCATCTTCAGTAGAACCCCCATTGAGTTAGTTTACATAAAAGTTTATTATGATAGTTCTATAGCAAAATCATGCAAAATCTCATTTCTAATGTTAGTAATATTACAATAACGTGAAAGTATACATGAAAACAATACACATCAAAACTGTATGAAATTATTAGTCTAATATTACCAAAATTCATGCATATATCTTTTAGCGAAAGTGGCACTAATATGTATATTATAATCTATACTTACGTATCCTTGAATCGATTGAATCCTTATTCCCTGGGTAGTTGTTCCTCTCGAATCGATTGATGCGAGTCGACTGGGATAGAATGAGAGAAGAATGGATAGAGTGAGAGAGGCGCATGTCTCTGTTCAGGTAGATCACTAGGTTGCGCAGTCGTTATCGATCGTCTGGGAAGTGGTCTGTCCACTTCTACCTCTTATTGGAAACATTGGCTATACCAAAGCAAGTTTATCATAGACAACGAATGCATATATCACTATTACTAGTTGCATATTTAATGGATATTGATGGATTAGTATTCAATGTTCTGAATATTCTTTTATGCACTAAGTATATAGGGTAGTCAATCGATACAAAGTACTTTGTCAATGATTTCATTCTGTTCACGAAGTCCTTATATTCAGAACAATTTCTGTATATGCGAATAGTTTCACCATGTAGTGTATTTAGACCAATATTAACAGGAGAATTTGATTGATAATGGGGATATCGAATTACGTTGAATTGATAATCATCTGTTTTATTATAAAGTGAGGTTTTAACTTGACCGCTATTAATTATATCTATTTGTAGATCAAGAAAAGCACAGTTATTATCCTGATTGTTAGTTCGTTCTAAAGATAAAGATTTGTGGTACATTTTACTAGTTAATTTTATGAAATCCTTGCATTTACTGGATATATGGAATAAATCATCAATATATCTATACGTTCTATTTAGTGAATATGCTAATGCATGACCAGCTTTGACTTTCTTAGATAGATATTGAAATTCCATTACAGCAAGGGTAAGGTCTGCTATTTGTGGCGATGCATTATTTCCTTGTGGTATTCCTCGCTCTTGTTTGTAATATGTTCCACCATAAAAAGCATAACTGTTCTTTAATATATAATCCAACATAAGTTTAATATCATTTTTGTGATAAGTGATGCCTTTTTCTAAACTATTAGTTTTATCATAACGAACATAGGTTCCTTGAACATTAATGAATTCTGAATTAGCATTTTTGAATAGTAAATCAATGAGATAATAGTCGAATTGTTAACGATGAAAGAAGGTAATGTAAAAAGTATTTATAGCTGTTGAAAAGGTTTAGGGTTGAAACTTACAGTAGCGGAGAGGAGTTCAGAGTTCAGTGCGCCAGTTTGAACACCTCGAAATTTAATGGTTCATAAAATTACGATTTTTTTCAGTCATCTTTCATTATCACAAATATTCGAGGTAAGAGCAAAAAAAAGATTCTCTATAGTTATTTTTGCGTCCTACTTTAATTTATTCGAGGACTCATTTTAGTGTTATTTTAGTTTATTTAATTAATAACTAAACCCACTTCTAATTGTCGATTTTATCAGAACCATCAAAACCTTCCGGGCCAATCTGCCCCATCGAATTTGGAGGAAATTGCGATCCTAAAGATGCGGAAAACTGTTTCCTTCCTGATCCAGTAAACGGAGTTATCAGATGTCCTGATCGATTGTATCCGATAGTTAATGGGTTTATTGATATTTTCGAAGTTTTCGGTGCAAAAGAAATTGTTTGCATGCCAGACGGTTTTTGGCATGTTGGTGATCTACCACTGGATAATGGTATGATATCTTTTGCATGTTCGAACAATAAATGGATGAATTAATATTTTTTCCGAAAAATAAAGTTAAATAAAAACATAGTAACTTCGTTCGTATGTCATATTTCTTCGCAGTCTGTGCCCAACTGAATGTGTATTCATCATATTAAATTTTTTAAAATCATTGTATTCTTTGTAACTACTGATAAAATATAATATATAATATATAAGGCACCCATAATTTCCATTATTCCCATCCCTTACAAGGTATTGTGTAGTTGCAGACTGATAAAGCGGTACGCACAGAGGTAACATAGGAACGAAGACTTCCAACATAATGGGGAGGTATATTGAGAATCATTTAGGATCTTTGGTTATGAAATGTCTAAAAGTTACTCTTTATTCTTCATGGCTGGAATGCGTGTACCTTATCGAGCGGTGCGGATTTTGACCAATTCTGTTTTTACATCCACGACGTCCTTCGGAGTGATCTTCGTCGGCTTTATTCCTCTCCCGGGACAGTCCAGTATCTCCCCAGTATCCGTGTACCCCGAAAGCATCCGGTAGACCATCTGTCGTGGTACGCCAACAGCTTTTGATATGTCGGTTACGCTCATGCCACTCCCTCGTATGGTAACGATCCACTGTGAACTTCATATTAAGACTCAAAATCATCCGATCGTCTTGAAACTTGAATGAAAGGAAACATAATATTAATGAAAATATAACCAAATGAGCACGTTCTCCGTAATTTTAGTGGGGCCAATAATTTGGTCGAACATTTTTGAGGGTTATGTTCTACTTTCCTGGTCCTGTTCTACTTTCCTGGTCCCATGAAAGTTGTCTGGTCCCAAAACAATTTACTGATACCAAAAGTTCTAATCAGTATTGCGAAAAGTTGGCTGGTCTCAATATTGAAATCTATCAGCCCCAGAAAGCATACTGACCGATCTCAACAGAATCCCACCATTTCTTAATTAAAAAAAAAATTTTTTTTTTCGTCATACATTTTATTTATTGTATTGTGATAATAACATTTCATACGTACATATACCCATTCGAGTTTATATTGCAATAACGAACAGTTGTGAATGTCTCAAAATAGAGAAAAAAAATTAGTTGGGAATCTCTTTGGCTTGCGTCTTGGGGCGGGCTTAGCTGATTGTCTGTCAGGTTGACTTTCCTCGTGTCCCGCAATAGCATGCGGGCCATTGCGGGACGCATCCCGCATCCCGAATAGCCAGCTCTAGTCGTCAAGCAATTGCTGACGAAGTATTGAGCGAGGATTTGGTGGGCTATCTCTATATATTTTTCGAATTCTATTTCATGATTCACTATTCGAAAAGGATCAAGTGTAGAGGCTTTGATTCTGAAGAATTTCTTTAATGGTTAATCAGAACAAGAAGAAGAACGAACAATTATTATTTTCTATCTTGCAAGATAGAAGCACCCCTTTTACGGGACCTCACCCGACAAATCAGTCGTTTAGTAGTTACCATGCCCCCCCCTCCCCAATGGTTTTGTGCTCGATAAAGGTTATTGAATTGAAAAATGAATTAAAATATGATATATCTTGAGTACAGTACAGTGAAAATAAAAGAATGGTTTTGAAAAAGCCGCACGAAAACATGAAATACGTTTAATTTTTTTTTAACCAGCTATATATTTCAAAAATATACATTGCCTCTATGTTTATATTGTGTAGGAAGACTGTATATTTGTTAACATCATTTTATCAAAGGAAGAACAATCGATAATTTGTGTGAATGATATAGTAATTATACAGTAATCATACAAAAATCATGCAGCAATCATACAGAAATCATGCAGTAATCATACAGAAATCATACAGTAATCAAACAGAAATCATAGACTAATCATGCAGAAAAAAAAGTAATCATGCAGAAATCATACAGTAATCATACAGAAATCAGACAGTAATCATACATTAATATTACATTAATCATACAGTAATCATACAGAAATCATACAGTAACCAATCATACAGTATACATTAATCATACAATAATCATACGATAGAGTAGCTATGTTTATTATAGTTTTGTTCCGCCTGTAATGCGGCAATCAGTGGAGAATTGTTCCCCTCCGTAGTAGTACGCACCATCTGCTCCGCAAGTAGCAAACTTCTTTCCGTTCAACCAGCTAGTTCCACATTGTACCTGTGAACTTTATTTTATCAGAATGAAGTGCGAAAAAAGGAGGACGTCGAATGAATACTGTAATTATAATACTTTCCCATTCACTTTATTCTAACAAGGGGATGCTCCCTACTTGTCCTGGCCATATGAGATGTCAATAGCATGACTAGAATCAGTATTCGATACTGTTTTCGAATCCGTTATCAAACGTTGCCCAATCGAGCTGAGCTTCGAGAAAATGGATGTTGAAATTCGACTAGTTGATTCGAAAATTCGCATCATATCTAATTAATCTACTAAACCGCACCAGCAGTTGTTTGGATAATTGATAGATGAGTTCATGAACCCACTATGATGGCTTGTGTAGGAAGCCACTCGAATTTCCGAATCAACTGGTCAAATTTCAATATCGATTTTCTCGAAGCTCAGCCCGATTTGGCAACGTATGATAACGGATTCGTAAACAGTACCGAAAACTGATCCTAGTCATGCTATTGCCATCTCATATGACCAGGACAAGTTGGGAGCGTCCCCTTGTAAGACTAATTGTGAAATAATTATGGAATAATATGACTAATATGATTTGTTATACAAAACTAAATTAATATCGTAATTAAAAAAACTTGTTCTCACCAGTACTTCCGACTGGGTTGTTCTGTAATTTATACAGGGAAGGATGGGATCGATTTTTTGTTCAATTGATGCGGGATTGCATACATATCCATTTAGACAATCTGTGGTGGTTTTGAGATCCGGACAGGTAGTGCAGCCTGAGTGAAATAGTATTCCGTATTTAGACTACACTGAAAAAGTGCACTCCACTGTACGCCAGGTCTGTGAAGTGCTATATTTAACATTTTTGTGTTAGATATATCAAATAACGCGAAAAGTGTTAAATATAACACTTCACAGGTCTAGTATACTGTGGAGTACACTTTTTTCTCTGTGTGTACCACAAAAAAAGAGCACATGAGGTACAGCAATGTTTTTAAAACCTCTCTTTTCAGTACTATGTTAGCTTTCAAGCGTTACTTTCAAAAACAAATAAAACCTCTTTTTTCAGTACTATGTTAGCTTTCAAGCTTTACTTTCATGAAAAATTTTGTAAGCCAATCAATAATATGTACTTGGAGATCTTGTTGTGCTCGAAGCTGCCTTTGTTATGGTTGTTTTTGGACTTGATGAACATTCACGTTTTAGAAAGACGAATTTTTTAAAGTTGCACATCTCTGGATGTGCACTTCCCAGGAGTGCACATTTTGCATTCTCGGCGGAATGCACAAAAGCTTTGCATTCAACCTGAAAAACAATCATATAGCATGTACAGTACAGCCCGTACGAGTTTTATACATTCGTACTGCTGCGCGCCGCAGCGGTGCCCATCATATATTATATTTCCTTTGCGTATGAAATTTGTTCGATTCTCAAAGCCTTGATCATGAGATTCCATGATAAAAAGATCTTTTGATGACTAAAGAAATTAAATAATATTTTTATTAACGGGAAAAAACAATTAAATGACAAATCACGCTGGTCCGAAAATGATGGGAATTTATTATTTACTGGAACGGTATACAGTACAGCAGAATCTCCCAGTAAAAATGGGCGCCCTGGGTGACCCGGTGCGCCAATGCATATAGCCCTTCGATTTTTTACGTGTTGAATATGGAGTTTAAGCCGTTCAAATTGTTCGATTTGCTACAGATTTTTTCGAAATAATCAAGGAAAGTTTGGATTTTTTAAAAGCTTGTCCTAAATTGTGCTAAGAAGAAGAATTACTGGAGCGAAGTCACTTTGCGATAGAATTTGTCGAGCGCGCGCGAGATGTTCAAAATTTTCTTCCGGCATTAGCCAAAAATTGATAAAAATTAATTTTCTCAATATTTTTGACAGGTAACGTATCTTAGAAAATTCCAAACTGTCCTTGATAAATTAGGACAAATCTGGAGCAAAACAGCGCAAACAAATTGAACTGCTTAAATTTCATATTCAAGGCGTAAAAAATCGAGGGGCTACATGGGCGCCCCGGGTCACCCGGGCGCCCATTTTCACTGGGAGATTCAGCTATACTGTACTGTATTAGGTCGTATGCATTTTTGAAAATTTTCCCATAATTTTCGGACCAGTGTGATTTGCCTTTTAAGTGTTTTTTTCTCATTAATCAAAATTCTTCATGTTATTTAGTCATTAAAAGAATTTTTTATCAAAGAAACTCATAATTAAGACTTTGAGAATCGGAAAATATTCATACGCAAAGGAAATCTATCATGTGCGCAAATGTGCATCGCTTCTACGCGCAGAAGTACGCATGTACAAAATTCGACCGGGCTGAGCTGTATATAGTTGACAACGAAAGACTTATGAAATGAGAAAACATTTGAAAGAGAAAGGGTTTAAAGGGCACCCGAGCTAATTATGTTGTACGCTCTGATGGCACTCTCTCATAGATTATGGAAACGAGAGTGCATCACCATAGAGCATTACTGTTAAAGACCTAAGAGTTTTATTCGCGCCCAACCTCACCTATAACGATCATATCAAGAATTTAGTTACTTAACCCAGATCAAGGATCAATATTCTTTTTAATATCTTTTCGTTCTAGCGACCCCTTTGTTTATGTACGAGCCTATACATCTTTCATTCGTCCTATCATTGAAAATTATTCAATCGTTTGGAATCCCTCTCGCATTTACTCATGTAATGATATTGAATCTCTACAACGTGATTTGTATTTTCGTTGTGATATCCCATATGTAGATTACCTTTCTCAAAAGTTTCAAACTTACCACTATTGAGAAACTTCGTTCTATTGCTACATTTTTTATATACAATTCGTTGAATAGGTATTATGATTTATATGCTCCTTTTATGCATTCAAAAAATTTTCTTTCTCGTAATCATCTTTTTCACCCATTCCGTACTATCATTCCTTTTAATAACTACAGTACTAAGATTACATGTGCTAGTAGAACAATTATCATCTGGAATAGTCTTCCTACAGGTATTCTCTCTCCTAAACGATTCAAATTCTTCTCCTTATCGATTTAAATTTTTTCTGTATTCTGAATGGATCGATCATCTCTTGCCCTCCACTCACCCCCCCCCTTGAACACCCCCTCTCCCCATTTCCCTGCTGCCTTCAACCGATATCGCGACGGACCTCCAGAGTTTTAAATTAGCTCGGTGTGTGACTTTGACCTTCATGTTCATGCACCTTACCCTGTCTGTACACGATTGTCTGCATTCTTCGAATTTGGTATTGGAAGTTTTTAAGAGAACTTCTCTTACTGATTTGTCATGTTCTTCCATATAGCAATATTGGGCAGTCGTGGCCATTGCAACCTTAAACACTGGTGGATAAACAACGAAACAAGGAAGAATATTTTACTTACAGTATTCATAACGATGAAGAGAATAGAATTCATTTCTGTATGATATTAAAGAGGGATAGAGCTCTCTTTTTGATGAATAAGGACGAATGAGACTGAAACAAACGATGCGTTTCCAATAGTTACATCTATTTTATTGCCCTCTCAAGCATGACATCATATTCATATTATCCTCTGAATTTGTCGATATTGAAAAGTTTGGTCCGTAATCAGGTCTTGTGAAAAACAGTATGTGGAATTACATTGGAATTTGGTCCCTTATGCATGGTATTGCCATTTGATGACGAAGTGGAGTTTATTGAAATATTTAGAATTATTGTTGAACCATACTCTTAAAATATCGGAGTAATTATTGAAATATATATACTTTGACGTCGGGAGATCAAAGATACAAAGATAACGATGATATGAAGAATCAAAATGTAAAATTACAGATTATCATATATTGAAAGATTTAACTATTGTCAAGGTTCGCCTCGTTTTGCACAATCTTTGGTCGATGACAACAATACATCAATGTATTCAAAGACAAGAGTTAAAGATGGAGACCCTCGAGTTTTTTCGTAATAAGGCTGTTCGGATAGAATGATAGAGATTCATCGCACGAATCGAAAGACATATCTGATATTGATTCCCGATATGTTCAAAGCTCGTTCTGCGCCTTGAAAGCACAACTTTCAAGGCATGTAGAGAGAGCCTGTCCGATTTGCCTACTTGCTCTGTCATTTTCTCATTATCCCTTACGCCAATTACCATATAATGTAAACAATAGCCAACATGCTTATCGTGGCGGGAGTCAGTCATGGCAACTCAAGGGTCTCCTTCTTTAACAAATACGATGTAAAAAAATCAGAAAAATCACGAAAAAAAGAGTAAGTTCCCTTCTACGGAGAACGAAAGTGTGGGTAAGAATGAAAAAGAGAGGGGGTAGTGTTTGGAAAAGGGAGAGGGAGAGAGCGAAGAGGTGGCGTTTTCGTCCTCCGCATTTTTAGGGGGGGGGGCCAATAATTTGGTCAAAGTGGGGCCAATAATTTGCTCGAAGTTGAGTCTCGAATTTGGCTACCAGACAAGCCCCACTTGAAAAGTTGAGCCATTAATTTGGTCAAAATAATGGCCCCACTAAACTTTTCGCTAAACTTTGGTCCAAATTAATGGCTCAACTTTTCAAGTGGGGCCATTAATTTGGTCAA
The DNA here is from genome assembly GCA_943737045.1 of Parapristionchus giblindavisi. Classification (NCBI taxonomy): domain Eukaryota; kingdom Metazoa; phylum Nematoda; class Chromadorea; order Rhabditida; family Diplogasteridae; genus Parapristionchus; species Parapristionchus giblindavisi. Next base: position 293,283 of record CALSFV010000352.1, read on the forward strand.
AATAATGCCCCCACTAAACTTTTCGCTAAACTTTAGTCCAAATTAATGGCTCAACTTTTCAAGTGGGGCCAATAATTTGGCCAATAAATTGGCTCGACCACTAAAAGTTTAGCCCTTTATTTGCTTACTTTTATTCCAGTTCCATTTATGTTTATTACACATTTAAATGATTTATACATCAATTAACTTCTTTATCCTCAGAACAAACAATATTTACATATCAATTACAACATGGCAATGAAAATGAAACGAGAAATAAGCATTCAATTCCCTAGCAATAAGCTTGTTCAGCTTGCTCTTGAGTGTAGCCGGTTGATTCTTGACATCTTTCACTGATTCTTGTGGAGTGGAGATGCTTGCAGGTGAGGGCTCGCCAGAGCTGAAGAATACGGAGCACAGTACCTATAAGGAATATACTGAAGTTTATATCATCATATATTCTTTAAACTGTAACAAAAAGGGTGAGATAAGTAAGAGGAGTGGTAGTTCTAATAAACAGAAGAACAACAAAATCACAAAATACTTTGAACTGTAGAAAACAAACCAAAAATGTAACAAAAATAACATTATATCACACTATCTGAGAAAATTCAACAACTGAATTTTTTTTCGGTATCGACGAAAAATGGATTTTTCTGTTTTATGTATGATAATTACAGGCTCGATGAGTGTAGTTCGCTGGTACTTGGAAATTTCTTCCAATTGAAAATTCGCTCCAGGAGGTGACCACACAACGATTTAGCGCCTTTTCCTAAAAAGTTTATTTCGAATCCAATCGATTCGCGAGTGGGTGCAATAGACTCCAAGGGGGCTGGAATTCGGGAATTTTCAGAAAAAAATTCACATTAAATTAATTCTCACTATTTTCCCATGGCCCAGGTAAATTTTTTATTTGCTCAATAGCTTCTGCATATTATATTACACCTTTAATGTAAAAGTGGTAATTTTTGAAATCTGGGAAAATCGCAAACGAATCAATTTTGTTTGTTGTATTCAATTGTGGTGAGGATAGGCGACGTTCTCTAAAAAGTTTATTTCTAATCTAATCGATTCGGGAATGGGCGCATTCGAATCCTTGTCTAATTCTAAGAAACTATTGATTAGGAGAGTTTTTCGATCAACGGTCAACGAACGCTGGAAAAAAAAAATTTCGAAAAAAATGTTTACATTAAATTAATTCTCACTATTTTTCATGGCGAATGTAAACTTTTTATTTGCTCAATCGCTCCTACATAGTGAGAATTATAAAAAATAGTGAGAATTAATTTAATGTAAACATTTTTTTTCGAAAATTCCCAATTACAGCGTTCGTTGACCGTTGATCGAAAAACTCTCCTGAGCAATAGTTTCTTAGAATTAGACAAGGATTAGAATGCGCCCAGTCCCGAATCGATTTGATTAGAAATATACTTTTTAGAGAACGTCGCTAATCCTCACCACAATTGAATACAGCAAACAAAATTGATTGGTTTGCAATTTTCCCAGATTTCAAAAATTACCACTTTTAAACTAAAAGTGTAATATAATATGCAGAAGCTATTGAGCAAATAAAAAATTTACCTGGGCCATGGGAAAATAGTGAGAATTAATTTAATGTGAATTTTTTTCTGAAAATTCCCGAATTCCAGCCTTCGTTGATGTTTGATCAAAAAACTTTCCTCAGCAATAGTTTCTTAGAATTCGCCAAGGAGTCCATTGCACCCACTCCCGAATCGATTGGATTCGAAATAAACTTTTTAGGAAAAGGCGCCAAATCGTTGTGTGGTCACCTCCTGGAGCGAATTTTCAATTGGAAGAAATTTCCAAGTACCAGCGAACTCCACTCATGGAGCCTGTAATTATCATACATAAAACAGAAAAATCTGTTTTTCGTCGATACCACACATATGTCGACTTTCTCAGATAGCGTATTTTATTCAGTTGAAAACATCGAAAAAGGCATGGCGTAACACGAAAGGTATTAGCAAACATCGCCGAGCTATTCTACGGCTCTCGGTAAAACGGCTCAGCTTACCGTAGTTGAGCCATTATTTTAGCCAAAAGTTTAGCTCAACTTTGCGACTTAAATAACAGCCCCACTTTGAACCAAATTATTGGCTCAACCACCAAAATAATGGCTCAACTTTTCACTCACGACCAAATTATTGGCCCTCCTAAAAATGCGGAGTCACATTCCATTTTGCCTTTTCATATCATATTTCATCATCGTGGTTCCAGAAGGATAGAAGAAGACGATGAATGAGAAGAAGAATAAGAATCTTGAAAGAGCGCCACCCTTTTCAGAAGGTTTCATTTCATTCTTCCTATCAAACTCCTCTTATTGTCTATTTCTTTGTTTCCCATGATATTTTTTTGTTATTTGTCGTAGTTTTGGAAAAGATCGCATTTACATTTTTAGAGTATTGATGAATATGCCTTTTCACGTAAGCCTTTTCGAGATATGTCCACCGGTGGACACATCTCGAAAAGGCTTACGTGAGAAGAGTTAAAAATTAGGCTTATAGTATCGATGATTTAGTTGATCGGAATGTTACTAAACGCTATGGAAACCAAAATGGACGGTTAATTTTGGATTCTCGAGTAATGCAAATTAAATTTAATCGATCCTTTTTCTGGAATATCTTCTTGTGTCTGGCGGTTCCTGATTGAGAAAAGAATGAGAATAAAGTGAAAATCTTGAAAAGCTCGACCCTTTCGAGAAGGTGTCATTTCTTCAGATCTACTAACAAAACAATCGATTCCCTTATTTCGTTATTCTCAGATAGCGAGATCGGAGTCATGAGATACGTGACTAATTTTCAGTCTTTCTAAGCGCTTGAGAATCATCCCGATAATTGTGCTGCAATATTACTAGATTTGTTCAAACCTGAATGTGCCTATTTTAAATTCTTTTTTTAAAGTTCATTAATGTTTATAAACTTCTTTCTCTTTCATTGTAAATATTGAACTTTGACTCAATTGAATACATACTCTACTATTGTTTACTCAATGTTTATTGTCTTCATGTTTATACAAAGATTGGTCTATATTTCAATCTACGGATACTTTGTACTCGATATAAACAGATCCAGACTTTTCATTCATCATTTACAACAAAAAAAGATAGAGATTCGAAATCTGTGTAAACTATTTTCGGAATTTATTTTCAGAGGAATATGGATCGCTCAACGATACGATTGTTCTATCATGTAATTCAAATCCTTTTTCTCTACATATATGTATCTATAGCACTTTCTTTCACCATCGTTTCGTTATTTCGAAAATTCTCGATCTGATTCACCGGGGTTATCCACGTAAATTGTTCTACTGTTCTAGCAGCTGATGCTCCCTCTCCTTCTCTCCCCCTCCTTTCTCTCTCTCTCTCTCTCTCTCTCTCTCTCTCTCTTTCTCTCTCCCTCTCCCTCTCCCTCTCCCTCTCCCTCTCCCCTCTCCCTCTCCCCCTCCCCCCTCCCTCTCCCTCTCCCTCTCCCTCTCCCCTCTCCCCCTCCCTCTCCCCTCTCCCCCTCCTTCAACCCCTCCCTCTTCAGCTGATCCTTCTTTTCTTCACTATTTTCGTGTGAATCATCCTCTTTAGCACATGATTGTTCTCAATGAGAACACCTATGTATTGTTTAAAGATTTGTTACACCAAACAGATTTGTCATATTTTCTTTATTTATGTAGTGTCCAAAAGGCGCGAAAAAACGAAATATTTATGTACATACACTTATCAGTAATCTCGGTAATAACTTGATTTCTTCTTTGTTTAATTCACACTGCGAGCTAATTTAAAACTCATTGTCAGCTCTGACAATGCTCTCTCGCTTTCTGTGTCTACGAGAGAGCGGAGAGTAAAATTAGCTCTGAGTGTGACTTTAAAACATCACAATAAGCCTTCTGGTCTATTATCCTCTGTTTACTTCACTTTCTCTAAATGAACAATAATCCGTGTAGAGTCAACATTTGATCACGATTCTGTTATTGTTATATACCTACTCACCTCTCATAAACGTTCACTCATAATCTCAACTTTCGTTGAGAATAACCAAAATTGTGTTTATGTTTACAGTGGGGCACGTTAGCCCTTTCCAAACGCATATTATACGGTCAATAACACGAGGGTTTTATCAATGAATAAAAAGTTTAAAATTATGTTTATATTAGCGATCGCTCAACTGGTTGGAGGCTACAATAGGCTATAGTATAGGCCCCCTTTCTAATATGCAAAATTTTTGGATGTTCGAAATATAAATTATAAAATTTTGGTGGCAAAATTCAGTCTCTGACCGTCTAACAAGGGAAGCACCAAACTGTAAGGAAAGAAGAAAAATATCGGCATATTCAGCAAGTCAGATGCCCACAAGCAGTTTCACATATTTAAAGCGAGACCCCAAGCTAACTTGAAACTCTCCGCTCTGGCCACACTCTCTCGCTTTCTTTGTGTACGAGAGAGTGTTACCAATGTGGAGAGTAAATTTAGCGTGGGATGTCCTATTTTTGGAAGGTTGCCTTGAGACATGTGGTAAAGTAGCAAATGTATCTATTGTTGAAACTTATAATGCTTATAACTCGTATCTGTATGTTCTACATTAGTTCTGAATTCATTCTCTTATTCGTTTGGTCAACTCTCTTCTTCTCATTCTTTCCATTCTCTTTTGCGTTCAAAGTTATCAAAATATTGCGCATTGCTCAACAAAAGATTTTGTCAACACTGTTGATGGCTCTATATTGGTATTGTCCCTATAGTCCTCTCTCTCCCTCTACCTCTCCCTCTCCCTCTTTCAATTCTCTCTCTCTCCCTCTGCCTCCCTCTCTATCATAACCACATCGTCGTGCTTCTCCGTAGAAGGGAGGCTCAAGAGGGGATGTTTATGCAGATCGACGACAGAGAATGATGAGAGAATAGGGAAATATGAGAGAGTAGAGAGGAATAGAGGGTGGATAGTGTATGCAAATTGAAGAGAGGAAGATGTAGGTGCAGTCAGTGTGTGGTCATATTAGAGAGAGAGGGAGAGAAGGGAGAGGGGTAGAGAGAGGAAGAGGGAGAGAGAGGGAGAGAGAGGGTCGGAGGAGAGAGAAGGAGAGGGAGAGGGAATAGAGACGGAGGGGGAGAGGAAGAGGGAGAGAGAGTGGATATAGATACTCTTGGCAGTCTGCCTGAGGGATCATCTACACACTTGCGAAGCTACTCTAGTACCCTTTCTCTCTCTTTCTGTTCTGACCCTCCGTTCTCCATTCTAAGATGATCTTTGATCTTTGATCTTTGAACTTCTCTGGCCTCACTTTTTTTGAAAACTTATTCGTAATACTTATGTGGTGTTAATTTCTTGCAAATGGAATTGGAAATTGTAAAAAGGGTGTTAATTTTGTCCACTTGTAAATAGCATTGTAAAAAGCAAGTATCTCGGTTCTCTGACTAGTTAGAGACTTGAAACTTGGTTTTTTGGTTAGAAACCACGAAAAAAACCTCATAAACGAAGTATCAAGTCTCTATCTCTACAATTTCCAATTCCATTTACAAGAAATTAACTCCACATTATTGAAAACTGATTCTAGTCATGCTATTGCCATCTCATAAGGCCATCTTGAGAGACCTTCCCACTATTAGATCGAACTGCTTCGTTCTTTCATTGATTATATTCGCTGTGAGATCTATCATTTCCAATGAATAATGAACATGTTTGGATGTTAAAATGTTATATTTGTACAAGCAAATATAGTAGTGTCGTTGATTGAACTTGTTAGTAATTTCATTTTAAGACGTCCTTGTGAAACTTATTTCGAAGTATATCAGAGATGGTTTATGATCAAAATTTGCGATCTATTTTCAAGTCTCGAGATTCTGGGATCGACTTATTTCATCGCTTCATTTACTATGGATACATATCTATCCCGTTCATTCTGTGCATTATCTCTTCATAGAATTAACTGATCGAGAGAAACCCCAAATGGACAGGTGACTCGTCTTTGATCAACTATCGTTGTGTGTCCAGATAGAAACAGCTGGAGAGAGGGCAAGAGGGAGAGGGAGGGGAAGAGGGGAGTCCAAGAGGGAGAGATTTAGGATCACTCTCCTATCTCTTCCTCTCTTCTATAAGCAACACTTGTTCATATTCCCCCTCAAACGTCCTTTTTGTCCTCTTATAATGGGATGAATGTTTCTATTGAATTGAAGATGCTTCAACTATGACAAGACAGAGAGATCCTAGAGGGAGAGGGAGAGAGGGAGAGGGAGAGGTAGAGATCCTAGAGAGAGGGAGGGAGAGGGTAGAGGTCCTGAAGGGATAGAAACAAGTATCCATCAATATAGACCGTTCGAATATGTCCTTCTTTATGTGTTATACATCCTCCAAAAAGAGCCTGAAGTGTATCCTTTATTCCCTCACTCATCTTATTCTCTTCTTCTTCTTCATATTAATATGGCTCCAGTCCCAGATATGATCTTTCTACCCTAGGGTTTGAGGGATAGGGAGAGATGCAAGAGGGAGAGGGAGAGATCCAAGAGGGAGAGGGAGAGATAAAAGAGGGAGAGGGAGAGTGAATTGGTTCCGTATTGTAGCCCGTTTAGATTGTTAGATCTTAGTACTGGTATATTACAATCTGTGTGTGTTCTAACCAGTCGATCGATATTACCCATGCACTACAATATCCTCTTCCTTGACTTATTATTGATTTTACTTTTTATCATATATTGATGCTGTTTTCGATAATGTCATGGTTACGGTATGATAACTGTCGACTATTTGTAATCACATCTACAGTAATAAATATTGATCTACTT